>WEIV01000067.1:129980-153551 GCA_013390005.1 Calyptomena viridis
TTTCTGTGTGTGTGTCTGCAGTACTTGAGTTCTGATAGATTATAAGCTCTGATTACCATGATGGATCATCACAGGTAATTTATTATCTAAAGGAGTCAGAAGAAATTACTGTGGGTCTTATTTTTGTTTGCATCCCAAATTTTCTTTGCTGATGGAAAGGACTTAATGTTCCTTTAATGTACTTAAGTAAAACCAGGCAGCTGTCAATCAGAGGATTGAAGGGTTAAAAACTGAGCATGGAAGTATGCACAATTTATGGAACATCTGCAGCCCTTCTGCCCAGACTAGCTGTATCTTGTGCTTTGAGAACTGGACTCTCAATGGATTAGCCATTCAGAAAAATTAGTGGCTTTAAAAATATTTTAAAAATAGTTGGACTCAGTAAGAAGGTCTTATCTAGTCATTATCTGGTTTGCCTGCTAGACTAGCATGATTTTTATAGGATTAAGAGAGGAAAGATATGTAATAAAATAGTTACCAGTAATCCCATTCATTCATTTCTGTACTTCCTGTTCTCTTTTCTTTTCGTGTGAGTAAATATTTATAGGCTTGGAGCACTTGGTTCTGAGTATTTTGTGGATTGAAAGATGTTCACCCAATTCTTTTGTTTTTAACCCCCTGGTAGGTGAATTCAGACATCCTCGAGTAACAATATTTTATTTGTAGGACAGGGAAAATGAGACTAACATGAGCCATATTACTAGTAAGTTTTCTTTTTCACTGCATTAGTGATAATAGTGTAATTTGCATTTATAATTGGATCTGTTCTCAAGTCTTTCTTTTCCCTTAGCATTTGATTCCAGGCTATCTTCTTTTATTTTTTCCCTATTTCTGTTCTTGTCAGTGTGTAATTGTATACATAAACAGTTTGATCTTGAAGTACTTGGTAGTCTGTCTTTACTAGATAAGAATGCTTGAATTCATACACACTTTGCAGTCTTCACTGCCTTAGAACTAGGAATAAAAAGCCAGTCTCCTAGTTCCCATCATTGTTTTTTTATCTGTATACAACAACAGGCTATCTGAATTTAAATGCTTAAATTACTGTCCCTTCAGGCAGGTAATCTCCAGACACATTTACGTCGACATTCTGGGGAGAAGCCATACATTTGTGAAATCTGTGGGAAAAGGTGAGGAGAGTTATTCATCTTAGTAAAATTAACATGATAAAATTTGGTCATGTTTTTCACTAATCTTCATGATAAACTGAAGACCAAGAGCTAAGGCAGCATGATGCTCAATCTTGTTTAAAAAACAGTGGGTTTAACTGTGTGCTGGTGGGATTAAAATACATAAATGTCTGCAATTCTCTTGTTGCAAGTAGATAATAAGATAATCGATCACCATAGTTTGTGGTCATAATTTTTTGTATTGGTATGTAGTTAAGAGTATCCTGTTGCATGTATTTTGACCAGTGTGAGTCATAATAAATCATGCAGTTTTGTACCTTTCCCTTATACCTTTTTTTCATTATTTGGTGATACAATTTTTTTTACATTTTAGGGAATGCTGAAGTATGAGAAACTTGACAAATTTAAGCAAAGTATTAAATAATTTGCATTCTGCTAGCTAGCAGGTGACAGAAAATGCACTAATGCAGGAGTAGCATAAAACACAGAATGAATTAGTATCATTAGTGGTAAAAAAGTTTTTTTGAGTTTTTTCCAGGCATAAATTTAATTGGACATCGCCAGCTTAAAAATGTTTGTCTTAAATGCATCCATTTATCTGTGTTTTAGATCTTAATCCTTGTTCAGGACATCAGGCATTCACTGTAGTCGATTTCCACATGATACTCAGTTTAGGAAAATAAGGGTCTTACAAAGACACTAACTGGGTTTCTGTATTGTGTTACAGATTTGCTGCTTCTGGGGATGTTCAACGTCATATTATTATTCATTCTGGAGAAAAGCCTCATCTGTGTGATATCTGTGGCAGAGGTATGTAAGAACCAAAGTTTCTGCCTCTGAAGTTTTTTGACTCAAATGTGAGAAGTCGATTTAATCTCAGAGTCTGTCATATTTTTTTAGGATTCAGTAACTTCAGTAACTTAAAGGAGCACAAAAAGACCCATACAGCAGATAAAGTATTCACCTGTGATGAATGTGGGAAGTCATTTAATATGCAACGAAAATTAGTAAAGCACAGAATTAGGCACACTGGAGAGAGACCATACAGCTGTTCAGCCTGTGGTAAGATTTACTGTGCATAGCTTGGTTGTGTCTTTGCTTTTTAAATGATAAGTAGAAGTTCCTTTGTCAGCAGAATAACAGTTAACCAAGATGGTTTCAAATTGAAATACTATGTTATGAAAGTTATTCACAAAATCTGTTGGCTTGCATACTTCACAGTGTTTCATTTGGTGTAACTCCTTTATCTGTCATAAGTTTGAAAGAGAATTCCAGTTGAAGAATAAAGGAAATTAGAGGAATCAACATGGTATGTGTACATGTTTGCTAAAGAGCTACTGATACTAGCTGCTTCAAAAATCCCTAATTGAATACTGTGTGGTTTTAACTGCAAACCCATAGAGTTGAATAATAATAACCTTTTGTTATTTTGCTTCAAACTCTGGCATAAAATCAAAACTTGATCGTTGTTTCATAGCAGAGAACACCTATTTTCAAAATCTGTTAGAGAGGCCATACTTCCAGATGATGTGAAAATCGCTCTTTGATCAATGATTCATCCTTCTATAACACAGTTCTCAGAAATTGCATTGTCTATCCTGATCCCATATGTTACTTAACATCCTGCATGCTACTCATTTTTTTTGCCCTTATGTGCTATTTTGATAAAATTTCATTCAAAATTTCATTCACTTTCTGAGAATCAGCTTTGGAGGAGGGTAGCTTCATGTATTAAAGTCCAAATGCACTATGTTTTATTTGCAATGTCTTGAGGCATGAGAAAAAAAACAATATTATCAGAAGGTCTTACATCAGAATAAGGAAATACATGTGGAATATGAAACTATAAACAATTAGTTCTGTTGTTGTCATTAAAGCAGGCTTGTTTTCATCTTCTCTTTTCGTAGTCTTTTGAATATTTTTCATTTTAGCCAAGTCATCTTTTACTGAGAAGGCAAAAATTGTGTGGAGGATCTGATCAAACATTTACAAATCATTCACATTATGCAAACAATCCAGATGTATTGTAATTTGTAATCTTACCATTACTGTTTAATGGCTCTTCTGAAAACAAATCTGTGCAGTAAAATAAAAAGTATGATGCTGATAATGGAGACTGCAGTTTTACTGGGCATTCACTTAATCAAGTCTATTTTTATCGGTATCTGTTCTCACAAAATAAATGAGATAAAAGTCACAAATAGGTACCAGCTTGCTTCTATGGCCTAAAGAATGTGAGGTGTCTGAGTCATGCAGCAGTTCTGTATATTAGTGCTCTCTTGTTCTGCTTGCCCTTCTACACTCTGCCTTGGTTCAGACTCAGATACTTTTTTCTGTGCTGTAAAATGATTGAGCTTATTTGAGTCTGTTCTGAACATAGGCAAACAGTTGAATATATTTTGTATTCTAATATTTATGCAATAAAAAATTACAGTTCTTACACATTCTCTAGCTAGAATATAAAAAAGGACTGCTGCATTATGTTAGCCCAAAGTTAACAAAAAAGCTAACTTGGTCAGCATTTTGAGACTAGCTCCTTGATAATGATCAAACCATTGCTTTCTATGATGCAGCTCTCACTGGAAGAATATATTTAGAAGCTTTTGAACGTACTGTTTTTCCAGACAGATGAACTAAATTGATAATTTAAAATAATTTTTTTCTCCATTAAGATCGACAGAAACTAAGAGCACTCACAGCTTTCAAATACTAATGGATATTCCTGTCTCTGGAGACAAAAGCTAAACTCACTTGTTGGGAAACACAAGTTAGACCATCAGATCAAGAAGAAGAAACAAGTTAATGGAATTGTAAAAATAGATGGAACTTGTGTGAACCTGTTCTAGATAAACAAAGTGCCACGACTGGGACATACTGTATCTTATGACTTGGTATTTTCTCTAATTAAAACATGTTAATTCACTTGTGTTAAGAACAAAATCTTAATCTGTCACTTCTGTCTTGTAGGGAAATGTTTTGCAGGCTCTGGTGACCTGCGCAGACATGTGAGGACTCATACAGGAGAAAAGCCCTACACCTGTGAAACGTGTAACAAATGCTTCACTCGCTCGGCTGTTCTGCGGCGGCACAAGAAGATGCACTGTAGAGCCTCTGGTGAAGGGCCAAACACGCTCGATGAATTTACTCAAGGGATTGAAACTCCCGACCTTGACAAGTCTCAGAGTTCTGACTCTTTTGGCCAAGAAATGTCTGTTACGTTGTTACCAGTGTCCGTTAAATTTCCTGTTCGTCCAACTGGAGATTCCACGGAATTTGACAGTTCCGCGGATTCTTACTGTAAGTTGCGATCAATGATGCAACATCATGACTCAGCAAACCAACAGAAACTCGGTGTGGATTCTGCTAAAATCCCGAAATCTCAGACTCAGCACCCACCACCATATGCTTACACAGATGTGGATGTGTCTTCTGCAGACGAACCCTTACAGTCTGATAATATTCCCATGATCCGCTCCTCCATGGTTAACTTGGACAGCCAGTGCAATGATCCGCTGGGCACTCGAACATCATCTGCCTCTTATAAGAATAATGAAGGACCCTTCTTCTCCAGCATGACCCTCTGGGGTCTAGCTATGAAGACCTTGCAGAACGAAAATGAATTGGAACAATGAAAGCCTAAGTGACTGTACTGAAACTTCCCAGAGGCATTTCATGCTAAAGTGATTGCAATTGCACTGCAGCATAGAGAGGTCAGAGCTAGTTTTTAAGCCAACTAGCTTGAATACTGATAGGAATCAAGACATGCATGCTCAGAACCCCATGTAGGCTGCCTTTATTTACACTGCTTCTCAGCAAACTTCAGATTACTTTTGAGGACCTCTGTTGTTCTGTGACTGCACTGTGTAGCTCATGTGTTGCCATGATTTACTAAAATTTGCCATTTACTAAATTTACCATTTAACTTGGAATTTTTACCTGATAATGGAGGAAAGGATGGCGAAAATCTAATTTCATTATATGGATACAGTTCCAAATATGGGTCATCAGAGCTGTGTAAGGGTGTAGATATATGACAAGAGAAAAATACTTAACAAATCCGTAATGAATCTGAGTTTCAGTAGTGGCATTCTTACCAATAGGATCATTGGTTTACAGGACTTGAATATTGTGACATTAAATTTCAATGTTAAATACTGGATAATATTTGTGATAGTGCAAAGTAACTGTATATCCAGAAACTTTATTTTTTTACAATAAAAGCTCTTTTTAGTATTTTATAAACTATTTTGCACAGCAGATTATTTGTACAATGAAGGCCAAGATCAAGACATGCAAATAAAGGGAAGTTGTTTTACCTTATACATTAATTGCTTCATGTGTTTCATCTTTTAATGAAAGATTTTCAGTAACAGTTTCATCTCTTCCACATATCTTTACAATGCTAATGGAGATGCCACTACAAGAAAAGCTGCACTGTAAAATAAATACAATCTATACACCAGTAACTTGTCTTTTCCTTCAGCTAGTTAGTATAAAACATTGGCTAATTAATGGAGTAGATAGACTGTTACAGGATAGAAACTTTGCTTAGAGGCCTTTTTTTGCTTTGGTGCTTTGAACAGTTGCATTCATTTTCAGTATAGATCTGTTGCTGCATTTCAAAGTGCTTGCTACAGACATGTGAGTTTTACTGGCCTTTTTCTAACCCGTAAAAAAATTTTAGCAGTGTGTTGTGAAACCTTATGCTAAAATTTTCCTTATATACTGTAGCTTCTGAAGTGAAAATATACTTGTCTCTTTTTTCTGAAGTTCATTCACAGGCTGGAAAGTCTGTTTGAAGCACATATTTCTTATTTCCTATAAGGTGTCTCAGTGTTGGTAGGTTGAGAAGTAGGTTTGAGTCTATTATCACCACTATTCTAGTAACACTAAAAAAAATAGTGTTTGTATAAAACTAAAAGCTGGAACTGTCTTGTAATTAATATATAATGTCATATATTCCTTGTATTAGAAAATACATTGTCACTTGTAAAGTACCAAGATTCAACTCTATTATGATTGTCTGGTTCTTGGTAGAACAAGAATTAGTTTTGCTAGAACAGGAATGTAGACCACAGGTGACTTACAGTCCACTGCTTGCATTCTCTAAAAGTTCAAAACTTGGAAAATACATTATTTTTTTGTATTTTTAAAGTGTTCACCACTTTTTTCCCTCCAAGAATTCAAAACTAGCTGCTCCATTTGTTGTTGTGTTAACATCATGTGTTAAAATCTGTGGCTTTCACTTCCTTTGCATGGTTCCTGTACCTTCCTGTTTTTAACTGCTTTCAACCTGAGTCGAAATGAGAAAGAATGGCCAGAGCACAGCACACCTTCAAACAAAAGGGGCAGCACATTACACTGTCTGTGTAAGTCTCAAAAGATACACATTTCTCAACATCATCATTTAATGTTATGAAAAATTTTTTCACTGCATTAACATATCAGTTAAAATAAAATAAAAAAAAAAACAAACCAAGAACCCAGATGCACAGGAGAGCAAATTGGGATTTTTTTCTCCACCTTTCTTTTCTTGTAGTGCACATGGACTACGAAACTTAAAAGCATCTCTATTTTTCCAGCCAGTGAAGTAAAAACACAGATTTGCAGCATGTGTGTTAAAAATAGCACAGAGGCTACCTGAACGCAGTCCCAATGGATTAAGCAGGGAACCCTTAAATTCACCCTCGTATGTGACCCCTTTGCTCTCCCCTCATTCATTGTCTTTTGCATTATTTGCCACTGAACACTGCAGATCTTTTTGGGAATTACCCACATGCTATTCAACAATCCAGGTATTATGGTCTTGTCCCTGACCAGGGATTCTCATGCTCACTCTCATTCTGCTTTCCTTGCAGTACTGCCTAAGGCAAAATGTGGGTATCTGCCAATCACTAGCTCTGTAGGTTTCCTCTTATCAGAAACTATTTTTAAACCTACTTATCCCAAGAGAAAATGGAAATTTGGTTCCATTCCAGCAAGGATTCTGTTGCTTGGAAAGAAAGTATCTGCAATTTGTGAACCTACTAATTTGTACTTGCCGCTGGTTCTGCAGTGGTTTGCTTTATCTTATGTTTTGGAGGACTATCTTGTGTTTGTTTTAGAATAACTTCAAAACAAACACTGCAGCCTTGGTGCTCTTGTAATAGAATGTTGGAGGTCTGTACACTGGTTTGGAGGAATGTGTAAGACTGTCTTAAAATGAAAGTGGCATCTCGAGATACTTAGATTGCAGGTATCAGGAGCATTGTGCCGAGGTCAGCTCCGTCGCACTAAGGATAATTCCCCTTGCTTGGCAGTGGTTCTTTCTGTGAGAGTGTTTTACACCAAAAACCTGAAGGTTCTCAAGCTTGCTACCAGACTGTGAATGCTGTTTGCAGTTTGGGGGGTTTGTTAAAACACCACATTGCAATGTGGCATCTTTTGAGAAGGAAGTAGAGCACACACTGGTAGGAGGAGACCATCCCATCTGAGTTTGTGCAGCTGGAACCAGAAAACACAGGAGTTGCAGCACCAGGCAAGAGCACTAAGAACTTTTGTTTCTAAGTGGCTTGAAGGAAAAGCCATAAGAGAGAAAATTCAAAACATTAGTAGATGGGTGGAGTCAGACGGAAAATAATTAATTTTTATGTATGGAGTAAGAATTTTTTGATTAAGCCCCATCCCTACAGCCACTTTGCAGTGGGACTATCACTGTCTGACTGCAAGAAAATGTATTTTGCTTCTGTGTTTCCAAAATGAAATACAGTGCATCATGTCAGTTTAATATTGCCTGAGCTTTTCTCAGTGAGACCTCAGTAGAAAATTACCTTGAAAGAGGATCTTTCTCTGTATCCCAATAATTTCCTATGCCAGCTAACAGGCCCATAATGAAGAGGATGTTTGAGTGGGAATAGCAAATATGGTTGTGATGGTCCTAATGCTGCCGTAAAGGTGGTGCAGCTGGAGAAGAGCAGCTACCACATGACTGTGAAGAACAGGTGAAAGCCATGACACAATTGCTGAGCCAATGATACTTTACAAGCAGCAGATGCCCATCTGTAGTTGTTGCTAATAAATATCCATAGCCAGAGTGCTGAGGGGAGGTGAATAAGGATCAGTCCATTGGTTAGTAGCTGGCACTGCTGCATTGCCATTATAGTTGATGGACATGACAAGCTATTAAAAAAACCCAAAAAGATATTTTGGGGGGGGAAGCAGATGTTAACCTGCCTAGCCTAGTAAAATTGGAGGACTGCTAATTCTTATTTCATGGAAGAAGTATCCTGCAGCTCAGAGCTGCTGTTCATCTTGCAAACTTGAATGACTTTTGTTTACAGAAGATGCTCAGGGCTTTGTTTGGGTTTGTTCAGTGCAAATATATCTGTCATTTGACTCCTGAACAATATATAAAAAAAAAAGTGTTTAAACTTTTGAAGGCATTACTGTGGGGGTTTTTTACCATTTAAGAGCATTAAATCTGTATGAAATGTAACCTGCCATTTTTATGTGGAGATGTTTTCTGTATGTACATAGGAAAATAATGGATCATATAATTACATGTGAGTTTAAATAACTCCCTCTAAAAAAAAATCTTCAGCTTGAGACTTATGATCTGGCTCAGTTAGAACTGAAAAAGTTGTATAAGGAAAGAGAACTTCATGAGGAAGGACTTACTGCTTGTTTATTACTTGTTGCTGTTGAGCACATATAGTGTTTTTGTGGTCTAACACTTCATCTGCATTCTCTCATACTCTTTTTAAACCTGCCCTACTAGATTTTTTGCAGTTTCTTGAATTCAGAGGTTGGGCTTTAGAACAGAGCTCATGTGCTTTGTTTCCATGGCTTCTTCAGCAAATCCAAGCAGGTTTAAACTCCTGTTGATAATTTTTCAGGGAAGTAATTGCTACACATGAAGTCCTCCCAAAACATCTAAGTGGCATATACAAGAGCAAGCCATATTTAAGACAAAATCAGTGTGAAGCAAGTGGAACTGGCCCCATAGGCCATTTGCTTCTGGAATCCACTTTTTTCTTTCGTGGCATTGTCTTCCCCACTGTGGGTAGCTCCATTCATACATGGACAGCTGCATTCAATTCTTGCTGCTCCCTTCATGCCACTTACCCACTCCTCATAATCCAGACCAGAGGTTAACGTATTCAAGCTCAGTAAGGAAAAGTGTAGAGGCATATAGGTAAACAGAGTCCCACATAATTGTAAAACCATAAAAATCTCCATGCTTTGGGGTGTGTGCTGGGGCATTGGATATTTAGCTTTCTTGCTAAAGAGCTTGTTTGAGAAGTAGTATGTAAAACAAATATGACAAGAAATGCAGATGCTTCTGCTTGAAGAGAAGACAATAGAAAGCAAATGAACATGAGCTTTATAGACAGATTTGAAGAAAGCAAATGTGATAGCTTGGGAAATGTGTTCTAATGACAACTGAAGGGCCTTAGATGCAGCTATTTGGTAATTCAGTATGCTAATGACTTCAAAGTGACCTGTGCTCCACTGTGCTGCAAATAGATTGCTTTGTATTGGTACACACAGGCTTGTGCTTTCTGGTCCATAGCCTTATTCATTAATCCTTACTGACATCTATTATTGACTTTGCCTTCTCTAAACAGTTGGTTTCCACCTCTGCTATTAAATCTCCATCTTAGAAAATAGGTAAAAACTACCCTTAAAACACAGCCTAGTGAAGACTCAAGCTAGTGACTCAGACATCTTTTTTTTCTAAAGACAGTACCCCTACTGTTTAAATACAATTTTTTTTTTCTTTTTTGTAGTTGATATTCACATGTGTGTTCAGATCTGACAACAGTTTTGTTCTCTTGGTAAAGGAATTTTTCCTGGAAGGTTACAAAAGCCCATTAATAGAAGTGCACAATGCAGTGCTGAGGAGCGTGCATGCATGAACTACAAGTCTGCCAGCTTTTTGTGAAGCTCTGCATGGGGCAGTATACTGAAATAAAGCCTTTCAGACCCTTTTAATGTAGTCCTGACCTTCCACTCTATATTAAACAGATGACTGGAACCAGAAAGATAGGTCATTGTGATTGCAGTTAATATTTGTAAGGACCAAAGCAGCTCTCAGCCTTTGAGGTAGAAGGGAATCATCTTAAGTGTGAAAATGTATCATCACAAGAATGGAGAGGATCAAAGGAAGGCCAGCTGGTGCTCGGACATCTTTTCATAACCTTTATTACAATGCTAGAATACACTAACCCCAATGGGAAGTCCATTCAGTTCATGTATTTCAAATAGATAATCTGTATTCTGGTGAAACAAAGAAAGCTAAAAAAAGCCCTTTCTAAAAAGGGGGTGGTCGGCACAAATTGCCTATGATTAAATCATTTTGATTTTCTAAAATGAGCTTAGCTTTTTCAATGCAAATATATGAATGCTTAACATGCTTATTTTAGAAGTAACTGAAAACTTGTAAAATTTTGGTGTAGAGAGTTCTAGCTGATTTTACTGTGTTTTACTTCCACTTAAAAATAAAGGCCTTCCACATTTTCACTTGCCATATGCAAGACAGTTATTTCAGGAAAAAAACTATACAGAACAACCATAAGCATCAAATCATCTGGGAGGCATGTATATGTGGAACTGTGAAAATGCCAAGATTAAGTCTAACTAGTTTTGACAAACACCAAAATTTAAGTTTGGGCTTTCAGGGAACATCATACCACTGTAAGTATATATGAAATTAGCAATATCAAATTAGAAAATTAATGAAGATTGCTGTTTGTTGGTCAGCTGTTACAGTAAAGTCCTCTGCCCATAGGCTGACAGTTGTGCTACCAGATCCATGCTAAATGGATAGGGAAAAGCAGTGGGACTGCAGATCCACCAGAGGTGAGCACTTCTGCCATGATATTTTTTAGACAGGCAATGCTGTAGATGAAGTTCAAACTCAAGAGTTAAATTCTTTAGTCTTTGCTTCTGGATTTGGATTTCAGTCAATGACTTTCTGAATTTGTTTTGTGGATGTAGAACAGGGAAATTATTCCTTCTACTTGTTGAGCAGGGACTTGCTCCCAACCAATTCTTTTATACTTTTTGTCTAAAGATTGACACCAATGTCAGAATTGCATTATTTATGAAGTTAGGCCTTGACAGGAAATGCAGCAGTCAGTCTCTTAATATTGCAAAACACCAAATGGACAAAAGGATATTGCCTTTTCCTACCCAGAAAGCAAGGGCAGACAGTCATTGCATCAGCTGGGTAACAACTGCAGCCTGTGAAATGGGTCTGAGAGGCACTGAAATTCTGACAGCTTCAGGAGACACAACTTCAATTCAATTCAAAAGTCATTAAAATAATTCCTAATTTCTAAAGCTCAGAAGAAAAGGTATTTAATTTCTTTTTCTCCAAGTAATTTGCATGTCAAATCTCTTTCCCTCTCTCTCACACACACTTCTCCCCCTCTCTCCTGTCAGTGATGTCTCTCTCAGCAGCTGTCTGGTCATGAATCACTCCCATCATCTAAAGCATATTTTTAACACTTCTGGACGTGCTCTAAAAGCAAATTCTCTTAAGCAAACAATTTGCGCTCTTTTTCCATGCACTCCCTTCACTTCCCAAAACCTTTCATAATCATGACTTTAAAAGCTGGGTCACAGGGGAATCAGGTACTGGAAAATACAACCTTTTGTATTTGTGAGAGTATCATAATGTTACAGCAAGTTCTCATGTAATGCAGATCTTTTACTTGAAGTGGCCTGAAGCTTGAGAATTTCACTTCATTAAGATTCATATAAATGTTGCCTTTGGTGTCACCCATTGTATTCTGCACCCTCTCAAGCTCAAACTTCAGTCTGAGTTTAGGAATTGAGCAGACAAAAAGAAAATCACTGTCAAAGCTTAGTTCAGCTGCTGTTACAGAAAAGTAGATTAGATTACACCATATTTGCTTCAGAGCAGTTACTTTACAGCCTGAAATGGAAAACATAATCATGGGCCTGATGAATTGTTTGTCTTGTAATCACGAGTTTCAGAGCTACCAGAAAAAGGACATTGACCAAAAAGGTTTTGACCTTAAAAGCTTTTCTGCTTTTCTCATCTACTCTTTGGCAGAAGGATGGCAGCAGGGCCTTAGGGCACCAAGGATCTTTGCTGAGTGCCTGGAAGGCCTTTGGAACCATCCAGTAACAAGTCAAAGAGGATGAGAAGTGTACTGTCTTTTTCTGCCACTGGCTAGTAAGTTACTCTTTTGAAAATTTGAACATTTGTCAAGAATACAAGTTTTTGAGCTCCAGATCCAAATTATTACATTGGCACATGGGAAAAACAGGTATCCTGATAGTTCTTTCTATTTGCACACATTCTCTTTCCAAATAAAGTATGTTTTTTAAATACCTAGGACCAAGTTAGTTTTGATTTTTGCCAAGTCTAAAAGTGATAACTCTAAAGGGTGCTTTTCTCTGAAGTCCCAATGCAACTGTCATGCAAACTATGAGCCATGTACTTCCACTTCATGTTGCATCTGGAACTTTTCTTTCTTGCTGCTTTGATGTTAGAAGAACCCTACTGAGACAAAACACTAAATAATAATCAAAGCCTGGAACACTAAATGACACTATCTGATGTATCTCTGGTAAGGAGTGCTGTCATGTATGAATTATGATATGGATAAGCACCTTGAGTACTCTGTCTGCTCTGTGTATATCATTTCATCTTTCTTAGTTTTGCCAACCACCATTAATAATACTAACACTATTCAGCAGCTTAATTATACGATTTATGCTAGTTGCTGTTCTCAAAAGTCCTTCTCTCTAAAGAGAGGATTCAATAAAACCTACCACTGAAAGGGGTTAGCCCTTGCTATTGCAAGAGAAGCCTGACACATTGCAGGTGCCTAGGAATCAGAAGAAAAAAGCATTTGAAAGTATTTGTAGCCACCTGCAAGTCACATTCATTATGCTTTATGCTATACCCACATGATTTTTTAATGTGCGGTTTGTAATAAATAATAGGTTCTTTTATCTCTCCCGTATTCCTCCATGAATCTAAACTGAGCAATTTATTTTCTCGTGTAAATCCGCAGAGCCAATGCTTTTGATGCATCATCCCTAGTTAGCGGGATTCAGAGCCCGTTCGCCCGCCGGGTGGCAGTGGAAGCCCGAGCTACAAAGGGGCTGGGCTGGGCTGGGCTGGTCCCGGCGCCTGAGCTGCTCCGCCGGAGTCGGTGCCTTCCCACCGCACATCCGCGGAGATCCAGCTGTGGCTTTATCAGTAGTGACAAACCTCAATTCCGTTCTGTTCGGAAGCAATAGTGTGTTAAATGGTTTGTTACCTGCATCTTTAACAAACTGTAAGGAACGAATTTCTTGCCCGTGGGCATACTTGCCGAACAGAGCTGGAGATTGCACTGCCATAGACAGAACGTTTCTACGTGCTTCAGTCTCATGGATGTTGTGATATGTGACATAAATATCATTAGTTTTATAACGTGTTTTATCTCTGTGTGCTTTGTGAATGTGTGGTCCCACCTCATGCATGAACACTTTACAGCTGTTTCTCTTGCTGCAGGTTATTATACGAAATAAGCCAACTCCCCTGGCACTCCTGCAGTGGTCCCTTGGGAAATGCTCTGATCCCATGGCAGCTCTGTGGACTCTTGGGACCTCTTACCATTTCCATACTATTTTCTAAATAAACCCTTAATCACTTTTTTCATGTTAAGTGAAAACGTTCAGCACACTAAGTAGTTTTAACACTAATGTATTTTGAACTTACTGGTAGCCAGCTTTTGCCATTCTTCAGTTGTAGGATGCCCACTTGCCAACTCATCTGCCGACTTAGGAAGTAATTTCCCACCAGCTCTCTCTGCAGAACAAATGTTTTGGCTTCTACTTCTGGCAAGGATCTGAACATATTGCACAGCTGCAAGTATTCAGGCTGAAAGGGCAGGCATCACAGAAGCCAGTCAAAGCACTGACAGTGAGAAGTTGTCTGTGTTCACAATAATTAAAGTATTAGTTTTTGGAAATTGCATGATTGAAATTATTTAGCAGTACTTTCTCCAGAATGGGAGGAGAATAGATCAAAAATCAAGGAAAAAAATTCTGAAAGTGTTTCCTTCAAGAGTAAGCAAACATTCTCTTTAAAAATTTATAAAGCCTGAACTCTAATAGAAAGTGAAAAGTATGGGGTTTGGTCCCTACATGTAATTTCCAAGGATGTCCTACACTGTTTGGCTCTGTAATTTTGGCTGTAGATGCAGATCAAACACTGCCATTGGTTTTAAACCTACTTACACATCTGGCAGGGATAAAGGTATCTGCGTTATTGATTGTCAATACTATAGCTTTACAACCCAGCTACATTTCATTGCTTAAGCACTTGTGGTGAGGGCTGTCATCACTATAATTGGTATTGCCCTGTTGTTACCCCCTGTGCCACAGCCAAACAGCAGATTGCCTCAACTCATACAGGATCAGAGTCACAGAATCAACTAGGTTGGGAAAGACCTCTGAGATCATTGAGTCCAACCTTTGACACAACACCATCCTGTCAACTAGACCATGGCACTCTGTGCCACACCCAGTCTCACCTCCCTCTTGCTCCAACAGGGATTTTGCTGCATAACATTTTCAATATTTTCAACTGTGTTCAGTAGTATTTTTCCAAGGAAATCTTTACTAAATGTCAATGTGTTTATTTACATGTTATTACTCTTTGAAATCATATTGCTTTCTGAGTGCACAGCAGCTGATAAACACGAGTACTACTCTTGTTTATCATATTTTAAGTACTCAGCTCTACCAGAACTGTCAATTGTATTACTAATAGGCAGTTTTCTAACACAGAGCTGTTAAAATACTCTTCTGCAAAATATTTGTAAAACAACTTGAATAAATTATATTGCAGAAAACAATTACTTTACAAATATTTTAATTTTTTGTACTAGTAGTATCTTGGTAACTTTAAGTAATTTAAATTATGCACATTGGATGCTTTGTTAGATTTATGAAAATATTGGGGTGCCTCAAAAAGAGACATCCTCCTGTACCTACCTATATACCAGTACCCATAGAAATACGTAAAAATGTCTCTAAATGTTGGCCTTCACTTTCCAGCTGAGCTGCTCATTGGTGTTCTTTAAAGTTTATATATACAATGCATGTTGGGTTAGTTACACTACTGAAGGAATGTATGGTCCACATTTGCCATCTCTTTGTAGTCACTATCATTATTTATACTTGGCATAAGTATAATTTTTCCCAGAAGAAAGGAAGAATAAACTTGATCAGGATGAGATGTCTTTATAGAAATGGAACTGCCATTGTATGTCATGTTCTGTAGGCATGATAACATGTTTTCTTTTTTTTTAAACAACAAACTACTTTCCAAAGTCACATAGTTGTAGGATAAGCAAAAATCATTTTCTAAACAGGCTAAAATTTTTCTGAAATTCCATTATTACACTGAATCAATACACTGATCCTCTAGAAAAATGTCTTGCAAAAGAAAGTAATTTAAAAAGCCTCTACACATTAAGATCACAACTTTTCCACAAGAGCAAGTATTAGAGACTTACACTTTATGAAGATCAATATGATCTAGTTTAAGAAAAAATGTCTACACAGATTAAAAGTTCTTCCCCTGTAGTGGGAAGAAGCAACCAGTCCCTGCTGCTGCTACTTTTAGAATGTTTTCTAATATCTCTACTGCAGAGTAGGACTACATTGGCAGGACAGACAGGATACCTCTTAAATGGCTGATGTCCTGTTTTAGTAGAAGTGATAGATTCTTCCTTGTCATTGCCGAATATTTCCTTACTCAGCACTCCTTGTGGACTTTCCAGGAGTTGACATCTATGAACAATAATCAGAGACAGATGAAAACAAGAAGAGACTACTGGGAAATGACAAATATATCCACCTGTTCCTCTCTGTGTCCAGTGAGCTGTTGCTTTATGATCCTACGACTATCTGCAAATTCTGTTTATGGTAAGAGCCAGTTAGATTGAGTCCAGCTGAGCAAAATGCAGTTAGGTAGCTGGAAGTCTATCAGAATATACCACTTTGGACTTTTCTGTAGGAATTAAAACCTGGAGATTCCCACTAAACTAATACTACTATGAATTAGCTTGGCCATTCCAACACTCTCGAAGAATTGTCCTTTTCTCTCTCTCAAGCCTTGGGCCAGATTTCCTTTTCTTTTGGAATTCAGCTTTGTATGTAACGGGAAATGGAACAGGGAATTGTTAGTTCATCTTTGTCCAGTGCTTTGAAGATGTAAAATATTTTTGGAAGCTGCTTGGTACAGTTGCCCATATTCTCCTCAGGGAAACAAATCTAACATTTGCTCTCCTCTGCCTGCCCTTAGTGCAGGCATCCAGTGCAACTGGATGTCTTTACTGCTAGTTCTCATTGAAGACACTGATTCAAGAACCCAGTTTATGGAGAGTCTTGACTGTGTTTGGCAGATTTCCTCAGCTGATGTACTTGAACTTTCAGTGGGAACTCTGTCATTCTGGAATTATTCCTCACTTCTCATTGTTATTTTCTACTTTTTACTACATTTTTATTTTGACTAATGCTTTTCCAAATGTGCACCATGTTTAGAGATTTGATTGATTTGAAATTCGTAAGTATTGGACTTAGATTTCTTAGCATGTAGGATGCTTAATGCCCTCAGTTGCAGTTTCCTAAAGTAACATAAGTAATTTGAATACAGTGATGACAATGCTATATACTTTACAGAATACAAATAGGTTTTTTGAAAATCTTAGATCTCTTGCTGTGAAGTACCAATACTCCTGTGCTAGTCAGCATTTGTGCTGTCTGGGTGTAGTTGGTCTTGGGTTTTATTTTTTTCAGTTAGCACAGGAGGAATTATTACTGTGGCAACCAGATCCTGCAGGGTTAATAGCATTTCTTTGAAGTTACTACTCATACTACTTGCTACACCCTTTTGGTGTCGCTTTTCAAAGTATCTTCTGTTCCACAGATTGTCAGTTTAAAGGAATGCAAAATGGGTTTCCAGGATAGGAAAATCTCTGCTGTTTTAAAGGCATGATAAAGCTCTAATCTTACAAATGAGTGTGATATGCAATGCACATAAGCTGCACTGCACACCACAGTTTTTTGCTTTTACAGTTCTGAATAACAGGCAAATGAAAACCCTTTCCATCCAGAATATAAAACTAATAATACTACATGTTAATAGCAATACATTTTTAAGCGAAGAGTATTCTTCTGATGTTATTTAGTTACACAGTTTTATTTCATTCGTTGACTTACTTTATGTGGTAATGGTTCCAAGCTGCACCGGGGGAGGTTCAGATTGGATGTCAGGAAGCATTTCTCTACTGAGAGGGTGGTCAAACACTGGAAAAGGCTTTCCAGAGAGGTGATCAATGCCTGAAACCTGTCAGTGTTTAAGAAGCATTTGGACAATTCCCTTAATAATGTGCTTTAACTTTTGCTCAGCCCTGAATAGGTCAGGCAGTTGACTAGAAGATTGTTTTAAGCCCATTCCAGCTGAAATAGTCTCTTCTATTCCATATCATTCCATTCTATTCCCATAATTACCTTGCTCCACTCCCCTGAAAAATATCAATATAATAGTAAGCATAGTACCTTGGTTTTTAGTAACATCTCTGTGGTTTTGTTTTTCAACATACCATATTTAAAGCTTTCTAGAAAAAAAAATACTTCAGTGGACAGCTGCTGCAGTTCAGGCACCTAATTCTAACAATTCATTACTTTCTAAAAGGAATAATTCATCCTTTCAGTAAAGGTAGCTGGCTTATTCATACCTGCTTTGCAGGCTCCCACTTATTTTTCACTTGTTAGTCATCTGGAGTGAGCAGATGTTTTGTACATCCCCCTCTCTTTGTCTTTTGACATTTATCTGTCAAAAGACATATATCTGTTTAAATAAGCATATTTAGGAGTCCCCCAAACCTTGCCATAGTCAATACATTAATCCCCTGCAGATTTAGGCTCCTCAGTCATTTGGATGTTTTGGAAAACTTTTCCTATAATGCTACATCCCTTTCCATTTTTTTTCCCCCAGCATTTCTTCTCATCATATCTTTAAATATTGAAAATCTTTCTAAAGTGCTGACCTAAATTATCAAAAAGGATCTTTCCCATGCCTCAGATTTTAAGTGCTCAGATTCAGAGTGAATCTTGACTAGCTGGCTCCCTGAAGCCTGTCAGTTTCCCTGCAAAAGACTGAGATACCCCAAAATCACTTGGTGCTTTTGGCAATTTCAGTCAGTGGATATTGTAGTTAAAGTAAGATCTTCTTAAAGCTCCATGATACGTATAAATTGGATGAAAGAGCACAGATACAAAATACACATAGCTTTGAATTTACATTTACATTATAAAATATTTGATTGTTTTTTCTTTTCCTCTGGCCAAGTTCTGTTTGCAAACTGAAATACAGCAAGATCAATGCCATGAGAAAACTTATATGGCAGCTTTTGAGAAATTGCTCCATTAACCTGATGAGTTTCTAATTACAGTAAGACATAAAAGCTTTTTTTCCTCATACTATGTAGGATTTTTTCCTAACAGGTTTTTTTTAAAGCTACCCTGCTGTTAAAATAATTTAACTGCAGTGTTTGAGTATAATTTGTCCCATATTTCTTTTTCTTTCTCTGAGGAGTTACATAACTTTTTCATTTCTAATGAGGTTTCCTAAATATAAATTGTGATGCTATATTATGCACCTCTTTTGGCTCCAAACCAAGTAATTTGAAGTGGTTCAAGGCCAAAGAGAAGTCTAGGATCACTTCTTAGCATTCCTGGTGAAAGGTTTGTTTATGCATCTTTTTTAAAAAAAATAAATGGTTTAGTGGTTACGTCCAGCTTCTGTTGAAATTGATCTTATCCTCTAAATTCATAATACTATGTAATACTCTCAATTAATAGAGGATCATTTAGGATAGATACATGACCTTGTGTTACTTAGATGCTGTTTACAATCCATTTGTATAAGAGCCAAAACATTATTGTGCTTTCCTAAATCAGGTAACTTTAGCCATTTAAATGACTATTCAAATCATAAACAGGATTAACCTGGGAAGAGATCAGTACATCAACCTCACTAAAGCTTTGCTTCCTTGCCTTTAAGTATATCTCATCAGTGCTGTCTCCCCAGATCCCTCTGCCAGACAGAGCTCTGCCTCCTCACTGTCAGGACTGTCACTTTTCTGCCCCAACTTAGCAAAGTGGTGGGTCTGATAATAGGGAGTAACAGGAGGCCTGGAGAACAATTTGTCTGTCTGTACTGACTCTCCTCTCCCTTTCTCTCCCGGGCACAGACCACTCATCTCCTGCTCCACCTTCTCTTCACCAAGAGATGAACCTGCAGGCCCACAGATGGTGTGAGGAGGTGCAGGACATAATCTGCCTTGCAGCACAATTTATGCCTTCTGCTGCACCTGCAAGCTCAGAGCACTGATTCTCAGAGCAATCCTGGCTTTCACTGCCCTGCATTTTGTGTGGGTGTATCACTGATGTTTGTGTCACCATTTGAGAAATGCTGCTCTTGAGAATCTGAGTGCTTAGAAATCCCTCTGTCTCAACATTATTCCAATGTGTGGACTACCTTCTTTCTGAAAAAATCTTATTTAGATGTCTATGTCTGAATTCAGGATGATGAACATAAGGATACCAGACTTGAAAAATAGTTCAATGTTTTAAAGAATTTCACAGCTTTCCAGTGACCATTTCTCAATTTTCCCCAAAGAATAATTCAATCCCCTCCTTCTCAGTAATGTTGGAAATAACAAATGTGCAGTCTTCAGTATCAATACCCTTTTTCCTATTTGACAATTCTACAAATCTGACAGTAACTGAAAATCACTATTTTTTCACATTGCTAGTTTTTGTCATCAAGGTATCACTTTTGTTTCTGCACAGGTTCACTATTCATTTATCCACTGTCCATTTCAGCATGAATGTCACAATTCTAGAGTTGTTTATGCAGAAGCTTATCACATATACAAATCAGAGAAGAAAGTTCTAAAGGAAAAGTTAAATTTTAGCTTAATTTCTGTCCCAGACTAGATTTCCTGGGCAGAGAGAAGGACTAAAGGGGCTCTATAAACCTCAGCACTTTCTGGTGAGGTGCACTCCTGGTTGTATCACATGCTAGTAGCCAGGATGCTGGTTCTACCTATCTGGCTTCACCATGCACTTGCATCTCCTTTGGTACACCACTTAATCCATGTTTCCCTATTGCTGATTGAGAGTTTAATACAATTTCTGAAGATTATTGGCTTCTTAAAATGGACCAGTGAGAATGTTCTTCTTCTTTCAGTATTTGTAAGTAACCTCAGATACTGAAGGGACATAATGCTTTGGGGTAAATAAATTGCTGGGACACTTGATGAACAACAATAGGTAGTGCAGCTTTACTTCAGCAGAGTTTGTCCCTTTTCATGAATGCTTATGTTGCACAAGCAATTGCAGCATTGCACTGCATCAGCACTGTTCCTAATCCTGATTTGGAAACATCAACTGTTAACTTGACAAAGCATGACACATGGCATGTTGAAGTGTTTTCAGCTGCACTAACACAACAAATTGTAATGGCTCCAAAAGAGCCATCTCAGTTGATTGTGTCGATAAACCACAGCCCACAAAGACATGTGGCCAACCTGAATAAAGCAGCACCAAATTACAAATAATAGATTAATTATCACCATTTTGTCCTCATTTTTAGAAAAATAATTTTGTAGGGAAAAAAAATCCTGTAATTTCTAGAGCTTTGGCTGTGATGAATCAGAAGTACAGCCCTATTGCACTTACCAGTTTACTAAATTTCCTTAATTTCCATATGTAGAGAGTGTATGACTCTATTCTTCATAGTTCTGTTACAAAATGAGGGCTTGGCAGGTGTTCTTGGTTTAGGTCAAAATGTAAGCTGTCCCATGCAATTGGGACAGCTTTTGTGAGACGTAGGCCTACTGTTATTTAAGAAAGACTCCTGTATCATTTTCTGGACTAAGTGCCAGCAAACACAAGCTTTACATTAGTTCCTTTCTTTTTTCTTTTATCTCCATTATTTAGAACTCCATCTGCTTGATGGTAGTGCAAATTTTCTGCTTTCATAGTTAGGCTGATGGTACACACAGTGAATTTTAACCTCACAGAGACCATTAAGGTTTCAGAGCAAGTAAATCAGGGTACAATCTGACTTTAATGAGACTGGGTACTAGGTCATCAGTTCTGCATGTTGGCTGCTTTTTCTGTTGCCTACATCCCAGTCAAAACCCACAAGGAGCTATTGTGTTTCCTCAGAGATCACTAACATTAGATAAAGATTGCTGGCTGTGACACTTCAGTGGATCAGCAAGGATGTGTGTTACTTGTTAAGCACCTGGAACTTGAGCTACTCTGTAGAAGATAGAGGACAGTCCCCCAAATTTAAAACCCCCTGAATAACCATAGCAAAATGACCTATAGCAGGAGTCCTAGTGTGCTAAGTGTGCTAGTTTTGAAGATTCATTTCTTTTCAAATATTCTCCATGTTAATATACACCTTTTTGCATTGTTAAGACAGCAATTTCTGACCAGGAAGCATGCCACTTTTCTTACTAAGTCACCTAATTTCTTTCTTCTAAAATCATCAGTAGCAAATTATAGTAGGTTATTTGATATCAGAAATGAAATTCTCTTCTTAACTGCTCATTTTACATACCTGGCAAATAAAGACACTTATCAGTCATTGATATTTGTGTGTATATGTATGTGTATATGCAAATAGAAACACACAGCTTTTTTCTTTTACATCATAGTATATGGGGTGAAATGCACTCAGAATGGAAAAAGGTAAGCCAAGTATTTGTAGCTGTACTGAATAGCAACAAGTGTAGGAACTAGTTGCTTAACAAAAGGATTTTTCTGTAAAACTAGAAAACTGGGTAAGACTAGTTAGCATAAGTTCCTAAAAGGAAATTTATGCTAAAGGCAGATACCATTAAAGAAATGCACAGTGCCAAAGAGAAGAATAATTTACTCTATAGACAGGCTCTCTAATTTTCTCCTTTTCTCTGCAAGAGAGACTAAAACAGAGTACCCCATTAATATGCTCACAAAACTGAAAAAAATGCCTCACCAATCAACTGGGGAATTTACATCCATCTTAATCTGATACTGATACTTCCTCAGGCACACAACACACAATTGCCCAAAGCTTTTGACCATCTTCAGCCAACAGAAGGACTCAAATATAAAATCACAGAAGCTGGAGATGAAAGGACCTAGTCACTCAATTTATTAAACCATTTGCTGTGTTATTTTGGGTCTCTGTAGTATACTTTGAAATACACTTCTGATCATCACTTGGACTTTTGATGTCATTTGGATTTTGAGTGACTTTGGCTTCACATACAAATGATTACACTCATCCATCCATAGGTTATTCATCTCTTCTGTTCAAGAACACAACGGTTTTGCCAAAATTAAATAATTCAAGCATTTCCTGTTTTCTGATAAACCCCTTTATTTCCAATTACAGGTGCAATTTTCTACATAAAATGAAAAACTTTTTCTTCTATGTAACACATGCAAGTATGATTTATGAAATGTTATTGAGGTAAGACAAGCTTATTTTACACTTTATTTACTCAGGACAGAACACTGATGGGAAAAGTGAATGAGATAGACAGGATGATCTATAGTTGGAGACATGACTCGCTTTATGCTACAGCCAGAAAGGGACTCTGGGCCTCTATCATTACAGACCATCGACCTCAGAAAAATGGAACACGTTGGTTGGGCAGCTGGAAAAAGCCACACAGAAGCTCGTGCTGTCATCTGTGAGAAGAGGTTGGTTGGTTTTGAAGCATAAAACTGGCTCTAGGTTGAGCACCTGTCTGCCTCTTCTCTGCTGCCTACCATCTCAGTCACTTGTTGCATTGCCCACAGCGCTTTTCCCTCCACTGGCTGGAAAGCAATGCACCTGCAAGACTACAAGATGAGCATGCTGGTTGCCTTGGGTTAGAGGAGGCAGCGCAGTGAATATGAATCACTTTTATTGTTTTTTCCGCCCCGAGCCAGCCGAGCCGGTAAGATGTCCTCTGCCACTCGCCCGCAAGGCTCCGCAATACGCCTTTGCCCTGAAGTGACGCGAGCGCCGGTTCCAGTGCTCTCATCGCCCCGCTTTGCAGAGCGGAGACAGGGTCTCACCGTCCTGGCAGCAGGAACGGCTGGAGGGAGGAGAGCGGGCGAGAACCCCCGGCTCAGGCTGCCGGCGCCCAGCGGGGAGGGGGAGGCCGGGGCGCGCCGCCGCCTTATTTAGTGCAGTTTTCCCTCCCGAGGTACCGACGCTGCCCTTGCCGGGGCTCCCCAGGATCGGGACTCGCTGGGGCCAGGGACAAGGGGCTGCCGGGCGCGGCAGGGCGGTGTCTCCCCCGGCCCGCGTTAGCGCAGGGCACGGGCAGCCACCGCCCCCTGCACCGGGAGGGAGGGGCGCGGAGGGCGG
>WEIV01000067.1:153622-192536 GCA_013390005.1 Calyptomena viridis
ATTTATTTTTAAACTTTGATAGTAGGAGCTCTGGTCATCGTTCGTACTTTCAGAACGCCAAAGCTTAACCGGGTCACAGCGACCAACGCGTTATTTATTTATTTATCTATTTATTTATTTGTTTATTTTAATTTATTTTGGCCACAAGGTATTTCGGGCCCCTGGGAGGCGGGGAGAGGTCTGGTTGATGATATTTTGCATCTCTGTGCGTGTGTGCCTGTGTGCCAGCAGAAAATCCCTCTATCCTGGAAGAATGGTGAAACTGGGGAATAATTTCAGCGAGAAGAGCACAAAGCAGCCCCTTTTGGAGGATGGATTTGACACCATCCCCCTGATCACACCCCTGGATGTCAATCAGCTCCAGTTCCCACCTCCTGATAAGGTACAGTAGGCTTTAGTTTCCACCCTGGAGAATCACACCCAAATCACAGGCAAACAACAAAAGAACAGGTTATGTGTAACGAGCAGCATAGAAACAGCAAGAAATACGGGGTGTTTTAAGGCATGATAAAAAACCCCAAGCAGTTAAGCTCATGAAAATCCGGTGATAGTGATTTGCATTAAAAAGCAGTGTGAAATGTTAGCAATAAGCATATATAGATTTCAGTGCAGCTGTGTGAAAGATACAAATGCAAGCCTCTCTATGCTGTATTTCATAGTCCTTCCTATTGTGTATTTTTTTTTTTTTTTTTTTTTTTGGTATCTGGAAGGTATTGTGTATTCTCTGTGAATGACCGTGGATTTTCTCTGTTCAGAAAATGCTCCCGTGATGGGGGGATAAAGCCCTGCTTTATTTCTCTGCACGGGCAGGCTGGCAATAGAGAGCACTTCCATCTTCCTTCTATGCTTCAGTAGGAAACTAATGCTAACCCCAGACAAGCTGAAATAGATGAGAATAGGCCACTGAGTTTATTTTGTTTGAAAACCTCCAAAATTCAGATCCTCTGTAGCTGGAAGGGGACAGTCCAATGAGCTGCTTACAGGTTGGAAGGGAAATGTGCTTCCTGCATTCCTTATTATGTGGCTTGATTATTAAGGATTTAATTTTAAAGATTTAGGAAGGTGATGTGATAACCTGTAAATATGTTTATTGTCCTCACATTAATGAATTCATTAAGTGTTACTACAGGTAAGGCACACAGCAACCTTTTCAGGTTTTTCAGTTTTCATAGGATACTTGTACATTTCTCACATCCATCTGGTAAAAAAAAGCTTTGTGGTCTTCATACAATTTTTATTTTTGGCTTTGTGTCTTCCACAAGCTCAATTCTACTTCTAGTTAAACTGATAGCTATACATTTCTCAAAGCTCAAAAAGATTCAGATAATCTTATCCTAGGGTAAAGAATTTTAGCTTGTAAAATTTTTCTTTGTAGAGTGTTGCTTGTAGCAATACAAATAAATTTGTGACCTCCATTTTAATTGCTATCAACACCATTGTGTGTTGTGTGTGGTGACCAGTTGGCAGGTATAAATGCAATAAGCCATAACAGCTGTTGGAGAGCCTGAGGGTCTATTTTATGCCCTCAGTTACATGGGTGTAAATCCTGTAACTGAGGACAAAATTGCACCCTAAGGCTTTAAAACAAGTTAAGTCTCACTGTGTCTGACACGCCTGCCAACTGGTGACTGGATATAACCGATTACCAAGGACCAGTGTCCAAAGGATTTTGTTATGTTTGTGCACTGCTAAGCAGAAGTCTGAACTAGGGATGTGTGTGCTAATAGGTTTAACCTGAGCAGAGCCTCTGCAGGAGCTCAGGAGGTTCTGTGCTGGCCCCATTGCTTCTGCTGGAATAGGGTGGAACTCCTCCCACCCTGATGGCATTTACCTTGAACAAAAGCAAATGCCCAGCTAGACTAAAAGCTTAAATAAAGGAATATTTGAGTGGTTCTTCTACTCTCCACTGTCTAATTGTGTATTAGCTTTCCTTTCCTTTTGCAAACATAGAGGAGAAAAATTAAAACCATGAATTTACTGGTCTTTCTGGTTTCTCTCTGCAACTGGTTAGTCATGTCAATGTCTCAGACTCAAAGGCAGGAGCAGAGCAACTGATGTGAAAAGAAGAAACAGTATTAAGGAAAGATTGACACACAGATCCAATTCTGAAGTATGCAGACACTCATGTATAATGAATAGGAGTACATACTTCATATATCTATGCTTATTATTCACTTACAGGGCTCCAGTATGGCAGCGAAGCATAACTTTGTGAAGAGTAGTGACTACAGCGCTAAGGATTTGATGATTTTGACAGTTTCTAAATTAAAGGGATGAAGTGATTTAAATTCATATTTAGATATGTTAAACAAAAGAAGACATTACATAACCAAGCAGTTAGAACTGTACATTCAGTGTCAGCTGAATGTGATTTGAGTTGCCTGAGATTATGCAACATAAAGGGGGGAGGAATGTAAGTAAAATGTTAAAAAGCATTTCAGAAATCTTCAGGCAGTTTACTTTGATGATGCTGTTGGGCAGTTATAAAGTTAAATAGGTAATAACTACTATCTTACTAATTATAGCTGAAAATAGGTAGTTTCTAAACCTATGTCCTACACAATATGTGCAATGCTGTCAAAGTGTTTAATAAACTTTGGTACTGAGTCTAGTACAGTTACACATTCTAGGTACCATTCAAGGAAGTGAGAATAGAGGAACCCAAAAAGTTGTTATTTCAGTGCCTGGCTACCTGTAAGTATCATAATCTTAATTTTAGAAAGATGGAAAGAGACTATTTACAAAGGCATTTAATGACAGGACTAGGGGGAATGGCTTCAAACTGAGTGTAGATTTAGTTTAGATTTTAGGAAGCAATTCTTTGCTGTGAGAGTGATGAGGCCACTGGAACAGGTTGCCCAGAGAAGCTGTGGATGCTCCATCCCTGGAGGCGTTCAAGGCCAGGCTGGATGGAGCTCTGAGCAACCTGGTCTAGTGGAAGGTGTCCCTGCCCTTGGAACTAGATGATCCAATGCAGGCCATTCTATGATTCTATGATAATGTATTTGCTATTAATACCACGGGCTGTACTAAAGATAGCATTTGATTCTAAAAGAGTAGATATGTATTCCTTGGAACAACAGAGAAAATTGAGCAAATCGTAATAGCACTGTCAGTATGATGAACTGCACTCTATCTTGAGAATGATACTTAGAAAAGATCCTGAAAAATGCAGAAGACAAAAATGAGGCAAATAGGTTAGGTATGTGAAAACTTTGTACCATTAGAATGCCTAGGAGAATACTAGATATTAGACTGACGTAATGAATATTTTGGGAATACAGGTAAGGTGCTAAATGGTGCAGCTTGGGGCAGTAGTTCATAGCAAGGAATAAACTGAAGAGCCTTGGGTGTTTGAAGAAATCTCATTAACACAAGGGTTTGGTGCATCTAGCTGCTTGCAGCTGGTACATCAGAAATTAGGTGTTAAAAATAAGAGTGCCACGGGCCATACTGAAGAGCAACTAGAGGGCCATTTCACTTTTTTAAGATTCTGCCATCAAAGAACATGACATCTTGCAAGATTTCCATGGGCCCTCTTCAATAATCTTCTCCTGGTGGTCTCCGGTTTGCAATCCCGTTAATGGGATTTCCTGAAGTAAATGGAGATGACTGTTTCCTAACTATACAAAGTGGTAAGGTCCATCCAAATCCAGATTTGGACTTGACCTGTGCTTGCCTAGTGTAGGAGCACAGTATCACCACACGTGGAAAAACTGGATGTTTGTTAAACTTCTGTATAACAAGTCTTCCTGTAGGTCCATCTCACTTCAAAAGAGAACATTGTTAATTGGTATGCCAGAAAAATAAATAATAATTTACAGCTTTCAAAGAAGAATTACAGAAAGTGGGGGAAAAAGAGTATTGTGCTAAATGTGCTTGTAAGCAGGTAAAAGGTTAAAGAATAATTAAAGTTTCTGTGGCTAGTTTCAGCTGACAGTTTTTTGATATTTTTTTTCTCTTAAAGGTTGTGGTCAAAACAAAAACAGAATATGAACCTGATCGCAAGAAGGGAAAGTTCCGTACTCCTAAAATAGCTGAATTCACAATCAGCATCACTGAAGGGGTTTCAGAAAGATTTAAGGTAAGCAGTGCTATCTGAAGATGTTAACAACTCACTCATGTTCACAGAAGTGCCTAAAATCAATTGCTGATTGTAGTCAGAAGTGCCTATAACAGAGTGCCTGTTGTGGGCATAGCTGGACATGAGAAAAATAAATTCAATGTTATAATAGTTCAGTATTTAGCAATTAGAAGCAAAATCAAATCTGGCAGCATTATTGCTTGTAATCCCTCACTGGCAGATGAATTCAGAAGGTGTTTCTGTCAGTATGTGGGTTTCAGAATGTGGCTGGGCAGGGTGTATGTGGGCTGCACACAGGCAGCACTCATGGCATGCATAAAGCTCCTGTTTGTGTTGAAGGATAAGAACCACAAGAGCATTTATTTTCTTTTTGGCTTCTTATTTATCTCTGTGGCCAAACCATTCTCTTAAAAGCTCTGTCATAGTCCATTATGTATTTTTTATAGTTAAATGTATGAGTTGGCAGCTCAGGGATATATACCAGAGCTCTTTGCTATCAGTTTTCCTGGTCCAATTTAATCGTAAAACTTGACTTTTACTGTCAGGTGGTAGTTCAGCAATAATCTGACTCAGATTTACTTTTTAGTATCCACACTCCTATTACTCCCTTCAGTAGTCCTATAGGAAAACTGAGAGCTTAACTGGTGCAAGGATTGAATTACCTTTGCCTCTTCTCGCTGGCAGACAGGATTTCTTGCTCTGTGTAAGTAAAGCAAAGCAGGAAAGTTGGCACTTGAGCTCATGCTTCCCCACCTATTTAACAAAGGAAGACTGCAGCTTTTCAGTGCTTTTAATTGACATCTTGCCCAAAAATGCCAACAGCACTTTTGAACAGTAGGCAACCACACTCTTTATTGCACAAGTACAAATATATTTGGAAAGCCTAATATTTAGTATGAGGGGAAAATACAGAGCTTCAGTAAAGATGTGGATTCTCCTTATATTGCATACTTCTAAACTCTGTATGGTAGGAGTTTTAGGGCACATCAGAGGTTCTGGTTCTGTTGTGCCTGAGCAGTGGTTCTAAAAGCTGCCCAGGCCCAAGCTGACCTTCACAAGTGTATAAACAGCTCTCAGAGGAATCAGAGCATGCTAAACAAACAAAGTGAAGGCTCAAGGAGGGATTAGACTATATTTGGAAAGGAACTTTGCAGCATGTTGCCATGACAAATGTTTTAAGTCACCTGGTGGAGTCTTCAGCCATACTGTGAAACAAGTAGGTTCCCAGTAAGCTGTGTGGGGAACCACCCCAGACAGCTAAGAAGAGATGACATGGGTGTGGTAGGGTTTCACCAAGGAGGTAAGAAACCTAGTTCCAGTTTTTCCTATTCCCTGATTTGGAGCAAGAATGTCCCATTGCCCAGGGAAAATGCTACATTCTGACTAACATTCTCTCTTTATCCTCCTGGCACCACAGTACCAGTCCTTGAGAGTAGTCCCCTTCCTCTCAGGTGAGGGTTGGGTAAATGCAAATGGACAGCTCAGATTAAGGAGAATTGTGTCTGGCTGTTTTTGTGCTTGTCCTGGTCACACTAAGGTGACTGGAAAATGCTGACTACGTTGTAGAGAGAAAGAGGAGAAAGCTTTTCGTTTGAGTACCCTGCTGGGACTTTGGTTTCAAGCAGCTGAGCAGAACCTGATGAATTTTGCACTTATGCTTTAGCTGTAGAGACTAAGAGATTTCATTGCTGGAACATTAAATTGAGATAAGGAAGGATTTTTATTATCTTAGTCATCGATATCTAAATAGTTTGCACATCCCTTTGTAGATCCAGGTTTTTTCTGTCTTTGTTGGGAGAGCTGAGCAAATGAGAATCTTGCTGAACAACAAATACATAGCTTGTGCTATTGGGAAGTCTTTTCTAATTTGTACAGCTGAACAGTTAGAAGCCTGAGCATTTTTGCATTGTGCTTTTATGTACTTTTGGATGGCATACTTAAGTAAAATATTCTTTAGGTATTACTTTATGATGATTGCTGTGGGATTAATCTCATACTACAGGGTTGCTAGGTTTTGCTGCTAGGTAACTACTGCATCAGAGAGAGGTTTCAGTAAGATTTGGTATCTCTTGGGAATTGCAGGGTGATTCACACTGGCTGTAAGTCTAGGCTTCTGAAGAAGAGCATGGGGGTGGATCAATTAGGAAAATTGTGGTTCAGTTAATTGAAAACAATGTTCATGCAGAACATTCAGGTCCTAAAAGTGTCCCTTAATCTCTGTGTAACAGTTTTAGAATTGAATTATGCTGCTTGCAACATTTTAAAGAGAATCGACTGGTTTTCCAGCAGGGATGATTGTCGTATTCACCACTCCCAGTAGTAAATATTACATGAATAATTGATGACGTTTCATAAATATGTAGATGAAAAGTACCAATTGTGTGAAGTTTTCTCCTGGGTCCTTATTAATTGTGAACCATCGTGTTAACTGCTGCTGTTGATTCTGAGAGAGCAAAAAGATATTTGTTTGAAAATTAAATATTTGCTATAATTATGAAATGCACTATTTAACTGGTGAGATATTGACTTTGGCTTGTGTTCATGAAAAAAGTTTCAGATGCCGTTTTAATGACTTCAGTATTGTACATCACGAATGTGCAAGCTTGCCACAAGACACAGCCCAAATGTGCTAAAAATAAATCACATCCGTCAGTCATATTTACAAATAATTCACATGTGTATTCTAGGATGTACTTCTTAAATAAGGACAAAGCAGATTGCATTTTTGGGATTCAGCAGTGCAGATCATCTAAAGCTGTTCTTCTTGAGAAGCTACACACTATAACAAATGAAGCAACTCCAGCATGTGCATATGTCATGTAGATCATTTGGTGTTTTAGCACCTGGGTGAATAACCATTCATAAAATGTGTTTTCTGTATTCAACCCACATTACCACAGTTATAACAACAGAGTTGAAAATGTTTACATACAAAGCTGTAGGTATAATTTTCCCCTATGAGGCCACATTTTGAATTCAAATCAGAATATCTTGGAAGAATGTGAAGACTTCCTGAGTCTGAGAAGCCTGTTGTCTTAATTTAGTTTTATGGCACTAACCAGACCAAAAAAATGTGATTTTTCACTGAAGATTATTTCCCACTAAGATGCAGAAGTTCTGCTTTCGTTCTTTGAACAGTGTAGCCTAAAGTGAGGAGTTGGTTCTTTGCAACTGGAAAGTAACTTTAAATGAGGCAGATTTTTCTCTCCTGTAGATTGTCCACTGTACAGAGTAGCACACCAAGGCTGGAAAGGTAATTTCAAAGGGCCCTTGTAAATCACGACATAGGAGGAAGCGATGGCAGAAGAAAAATGATGGTATGAGTTACCCAAGGCCAAACCTTTGCCTCTCCCATTGACAGAGCAGTGTTTTTACAACATCCAGTTGAATAGTGGGATATCTATTCTGGCACCCATTGAATTGGGATACAATTGTCAGCTGTGCACAAACACCAATTTCAAAAAATTTCTGTTGCAATTTTTTTTGTCTTTGGAAAAACCTCAATAAAGAACATTGGGAAGTATTTTGAAACCAAACACTTATGTTTCCCAATAAATTTCAAGCCCTTTAATAAATCCAAGCTGTAGTATGCCGTCAGCTTTTTGGTTTTATTCAAAGGCAGTTCAGTTCTTCAGACTTTATCCTTGACATCTCTATGTACATCTAACTGCAGAGCCAAAGCCTCAAGCTTATCTCTGCAGTAAGACCATATGGTGCAAGCCTTGCATTATCAAGTAGCAGTTGTTGAAGTGTCTGCATGAGGTTATGGAAGAGGAATTGAGACTTCCTTTCAAGATCAGTTCTTGCAGTTTTACCTGGTCATTTTAAGACTGTAAAAATGTATGCAACATAGAAAAAAATTGGATAATTAGATCTGTCTTAAAAGGAGCATCCTTCAAACATATTTCTGCCTCAAGACTTACTTACCTCTTCTTAGTAATGCTAACAATTATTAGAGACCAAGAAACTAGTTCTCTCTTTGTTGCTGTGTGATTACTTTGTGTGCTGAGTAGCTCTTTGCTCCCACATCAAAGTCTACTAGGTGCATGAGATGTCAGCTGACTCCTGTACAGGTCATCACTACAGGTTATCACTAAGGACAGTATGTTCTGTGTCTGTCACTTTGGCTGCAAGAGTGACAGGTACTTACTGTCAGGAGTAGTTCTGTTTCTTCAGTAGAACTGCTCACAGGATTAAAGTTGTTCACAAGTATAAGAGCTTGGCAGGCTTTAACTTTTTCTTTTATTGCTTCAAATAAAAATGAAGGAGGTTCTTCTTTCAATGTAACTACTATTCTAAAACAATTGATGTAAGTAAAGGCACTAATGGCAACTGTCACTCTTCCTTTTTTTATTTTAATATTTGATACTCTATGATATGGCATTGATAATCCTCCTACTAAATTTTTGGCTGACAGGAATTGTTTTTACACTCAGAGCTGGAAGATTTAAGTAAAGTGGGTGCCTAACAGCACCTTCCCTGCTATTAGTCAGGTGTCCTCTGCCTTTGTCACTATTAGAAATCTTTTTATTGGAACAGAACCAGTGACACTGGCGACACAGATGGTTTGGATCTCTCCAGACTTATCAATTAAATAGCCCTTCCTCTTGTACAGTAACCTTATGCAGCCTTTTTTCTGGGTTTTTATGGGAAGGGAATAAGGTTCTTATCTTGATGCCACAGAGTTTCTTAAACTGCTTCCTCAGATCTCTGTAGTTAAGAAACTAATACAGGGTGCCATGTGATGGAAGATGATGGGAACATTGTCATGAACAGCTGAGTTAAGCCAGTGCTAGGATCTCAAGGCCACTGCCTTGTTAACTTGTTTTTGTCTAACAGGATGTCCCTCAGGTTTCATTAATCAACTCCCTTGCAGACTGGTCCTGTTGTCTTGCACTGTCACTTTTAGTAAGTGCTGATTCTTTAGCTTCTTTTCTTTTACTTTCCTCATGAATCTGTCTGCCTTTCTTGCTGCTACTCCCAGTCATCTCCAGGTAGGCATCCAAGACAGTTCTCTCCTCTTCTTTGTCATCTGTTTTGAGAAGGACAGTGTTTTGATTCCTCCTGCTTTTCCTGTACAGCCTGGCCCAACACTATCATCCTCTTTGAGCCCAAAGGTTTGATGGGAATGTTCTAGTCAAAAGGTTGAGTTTAATAGATGGTTATCAGTCATATAGCTAAGCATGACATGTGATGTTAGAAATACTATTCTTGGAACTAGGCACCTGGTTGTCTTTTGAAGTCACTGGTCATTTTGTATATGTATGTATATTCTCATATCAAGTATGGGACATTGTACCAAGTTGTTCCATGTAATTTGCATTGCTCTGTAAATGAATGTGAGTCAAATGTTGCATATATAGATGTAAATGTGCTTTTTTTTTTTTTCATGTTGCCATTTCCTGAAAATTGAAAGTTTCTTAATCCTTGAATGTGTTATTTCAGACACATTTTTCATGTAAACTTCCAGGGGCAGGCTGAGGTAATAGCAGACAAGGACATAATTTTGAAAAAGCAGTGATAAGTGGAGAGCTGATTTTGGTGTTCTTCTGTGCACTGGTAGAGGGCATTGTGCAGCTGGAGATGCAGGATTTTAGTGGAGAGAGGTGAAATGGAGGTCACAGCCATTTGCAGGGAAGTCAATGCAGTGCTTTACGCATTTTTGTCTGTGGGATGTAGCCAGGCTCAATCTATCGTAATTACAGTCCGTCTGCCTAAAATTCTCTTGTAGTTTAAATTCAGTAGCAATAATCTTAATTTCCTGTCCTAAGTGGTTGTACAGAGTTGCTGTATTTCACCCCTGAGGTCTTTGCATTTTGCTGGTGAGCAAACCATAAATTGGTTGTAAATCACTTCACATGAAAGGTGCTCTGTAAGTGTATGTCTTCACTATTCTTGTTCAGTGCTGGCTGGCACTAGGTCTGTGCCTCACACTTTACAGACAGATCAGAAATGAAAGATACATTCCCAAGAGGCTGTAGTTGAAATAGATAATGCATAGATGTAGAGCAGAGATGAGATGTGACCAAGTGCCAGTGATTGAGCAGTGAAAATTACCGCATATCTTGTTAGTTCCACTTTAGTTCCACTTCTTGTAATAACAGGAAAGCTTCTTCATGCTTTTGTGTGCTGATGGAAGGAAGAGCCTGAAAGAAGGCGTGGTGCAAAGCAGCACAGTACAAGTGGGCTGATGAAGGAATTTCAGGCAAGAGGAGGCGGTATTAGAAAGGTGGATGTGAAGGGAGAGGAGAAGTGGATGGGATAGAGGAGAGAAATAGTGGGATAGAGGCAAAATGGACAGAGCTGAGAGGAGCAGAAGGGGTTGACTTGTGCATGCCTTGACTTGTAATTTGTTCAGAAAGGGACAAGAGCCAGAAAGGGTGTGAAGAGAAGCAGGCACTGTTGGTGCAATTGATGAATGTTGCTGTAATATTGCAGCTTGATTAAAAAGGGAGTCCAATAAGCATTAGTGGAGAGAGGAAGGAGGAGGCTGCAATAGCCAGGCAGAGAAAATACAGCTTGCAGTGTTTTGCAGCTGAGGCAAAGTCAGATGGACTGATTGGGAAGATCCTGTAGAGCTTACAGTAAAGGCCTTATCACAACCTGTTTACATGTTAGTGTAGTTGTCAGCTATGGTGAGACTAACTGCTTACAGAGTCTGAAGACAGGTTTTTTTGCTGTGGATATGCTTAGCTCATTCATTAGTCATCTCTCATTTTGATTACTTTAATAGCTTCTGGCTAGACATTGTCCTTCTTCTGCTCTTCACTTACAATCTATTCAAAAATCTGCCACATACATAATATCTTGTCATCTTCTCTGTTCACTTAGTTTTGCTGCCAGATCCCCTTAAAACTAACTTTAAATGTCACACTCAAGATGAAAGCAAAACCACACGTTGAGTTCCAAGTTAAAAATAAATGGTTGTTTGTCCTATTTTGTAGTTATTTCATGAAAAGTATTTTAAAAAGCCCATCACTGTTGTAGTGTGACAGTCACCTTGGAGTTCTGCAGGATGTATGTGGCAGAGAATGCTCATAATAATTCAATTTTTCTGTGCCATAGCAATGTGGGGTCCTGCACTGCCAGCTGACTACCACAAAGAGAAGAGACTCAAGATTTTCTTCCAGAAGAAGGGGAGTGGTGCTTGTGTACACATTGCATCCACTCCTGTCTTGAACAGAGGAAGAGAGCAAGTTGCTACTATTGTGTTTGTACGAAGAAGAGAATAACTTTAGTTTGTAGCGGGCGTGCACAGTTGCTGTGGAAGAAAGCAATAGAATGGCAGCTTTGGTGTTGCTTGTGGTTTAAAGAGCAGCTCGTTGCCTTCTCTCTTTGCAGGCTTTTATTTCTGAAAGGCGTCTGGCAGGAGAGGGCTCAGAAGGTGAGGCAGAGAACGGAGGGTTACACTGTTACTGGGTGGGGAGAGAAGCTGACTGCAGTGAACATGAGGATTTGGCAACTGTGGACCATCAGTGGTGGGTTATTATGAGAGTGAAGAAAAATGACTATTAGAAGAAAGAGAAGGATTTTCAATTTATAAGGAAGAAGTGGATTGGATTAACAGGTGATTTCAATCACCTTGGAAAGAAATCCATCACTGGATTCCATCTGTATAATTTGCATTCGTGACTGTCCTTAAATAGAAGTTACTTGTATCCTAAAGGATGGTAAGATAAGGGAGCTTCTCTTCTAATAGGAAGGAGACAAGAGCTTACTTGATTAGGGATTTGCAAATGGAGTGTGATTGCAAATCATTGAAGATAATGAGAGTAAAAATTTACATGTTAATACCAAAATTAGTAACATTAGGAAATAGAGTGAGAAGGGGTTCCTGGTTCAAAATTCTCACAGAATCTGAGAGTTCTTCCCAGTGACTTACTGTGTGGCAATGGAAGAACTTTTATGAGCACTGAGAACTCACAGCTCCATGTTGGCCACTGAAAACAAGTCTCTGAGGTTGTGCTCTGCAACTTGCCAGGTTCCAGCAATCCACACAGCACTGGAGTTTTGTCCTCTTTCAAAAAACAGTTACTTACCAGAACAGTTTTGGAACTTTGAACAGAGAGATCCTGCAGTGATTGTGGAAATACAGGTTTTTTCTATTGTCTAATATTTAGTCTCAGTTACAAAATAGCTTGTATGTTGTCTCAGTATGTTCCTGAGACCTCATCTGTATGTCAGAATAGTTACAACTGGGAACTAATGTTACAATTCCACTACCTGCTGCTAGTAGAATGACCAGGAGATATGGTTAAAATGCTTTGAGATTTGAGAATATTTTTCAAAACATTTTAAAGCTGTTTGCTCTTATCTGTGGCAGAGACAAATGTGAATTTTTCTGTGCCATAGCAATTGTTCTCCTTGATGTCCATGTCCCATGTCACAGGCCTGTGCTCCTAAAGAGAGCAGCCTTTATTGAAGGCTGTATGGAATATGTCTTGTGGGGCATGGGAAGCCTCAGCAATAATCCCATCTGGATTTTAGCTTTTCCAGCCAAGCTTTCTAGTCTCTCTTTTCCATTTCTTCTCTAAGGGAAAGGGCAGCCACTGTCAGAGCTAAATAAACATTCTGACATGTGGGGAGTGAATAACCCAAACCTGCAACTTAGACTAGGCCATGTGTGTTGTAGATCTGCTGGGCTGGGTGAGGAGTGCTCCCTCTTCTCTAGTTCCTCATCTTCCCCTGGTGCCCAGCAGTTACTGGAGTTCCAAGGGGGAAGGCCTTGGGCCTATGGCCCTGCAGGCAGGGTGGGCTGTGGACCTGTGTTGGGGCCCAGGCATGGTTGGGCCCCTGGGGCAGGAGGACCTGGGGCATCTCCATATGGGTACTGGGTACCAGCAAGGTGTTTGGGAGGTGGGATAAGGAGCCCCAGTTGGAACTGCAGGCTTAGGGGAGAAGGGACAATTTTTGTAGAGCCTGGAGTGCAAGGAAAATTTTTTGGGGAGAACAGAGAATAAGGTTCATTACAGTTGTGGGGAGGAGAAAACCCTGGAGGGTGGGATGCAAGGTTTGGGCCAAGCCAAAGTGTTAAGGGCCTCGTACATGTGTGGGTGCAATAGCTGAGGAAGCACAGGAAGGGGCCCCAGATGACCATAGCAGAATAAAGGGAGAAGCCTGATTAAAAACCGATCAGGAGGGCTGAGCTGGGGCATAGCTTAGCCAGGAAGGGGCCATATGTGTGTGCTGTGTTGTTCATTGTTAAATTGGGCCATAGATAATAACCAGAAAGGAAAGTGAACATGTATGAATCCAAGAGAGAAAATACAGGACATACTGAGAGATGGGATGTGTAAGCAGAAAACATGACGTTGGCAAGACACACTGATCTATCCGTGTTAACTTTTGTGTTTGCAAATGTGTAATAAATTTAGAGAAAGACTAACTAGATGAGAAAATTCATGTCACTGTGAAGTTTTCAGCAGGTGATTTTTTTTGTTGTTGTTGAGAAGCTGAACATGTTGATATTAACCAGAAAGGTCCTTTGCTCCATATGTCATTTCAAATGGCATTGTTACATTAATATCTACATTTCCTCTCCTAAATTACTTTTTAATCTGCAGATCTCCTTGCCTCTACTCCAGCCTTCCTTTTTTTGCTTATTTTCTGTCATCAAAAATCCTTACAAAATCCTTGACTTCAGAAACACATGATACTCCCCAGCCTTGTTTCAGCCAGGAAGTCCCTAAAGTTCATTGCAGTCCTGCAGTGTCCTAATCTCACTTTCACACACAGTTTACAGTGTTGCAAAGTCTATGGAGGGTTTAGTATAAAGGGAGTTGTTTTTACCAAGAGGCAAAGCTACAATTTATCTTGTTGCTTTCTCAAATACCAGATTATTCTTGTTTCAATTAATTGACCACGAGATGCCTAAATTCTCTTTTTAGGAGGTGCATATAGCTGGCTTATGCATCTTCCTTTAAAATTTAGATAATTTTATACTTTAAGAAATTAATCATATAATCTTGTTTGTTTCTGTTTATTATCATTTCCTATGCTGTAGCACATACTGGCTTTACTTTCTAACTTGCCAAAAAGAAAATGCATCTCAACCACTTTTACTGTGTTATCTCCTTGACATACTAGTTTGTCTATCAGTAGTTGTTTTAGAATAATAACACATCTGGGATACTCTCCCATGCTATTTGCTCAATTCACACCTTCCACAAAAACGGGTCTGAATTAGAGAGCTTTGCAGTGTAATTGTTATGCCAAAGTTCTGTGCTTTTTCTTGTCGATGGGTGATGTAATTCTCCAGGCAGTTCTCCTGCCATGCCTAAAAAGCTGCTGGTCTCCAGCTGCTCAGAGTTTGTATCTGGAAAAGGTTAGCTTGGTTGTGACACTGATTTCAAATTTGTCTTACGGTGTGTCTTGGATTTTTCTCCAGACCAAATTCAGGACCAGAGAGTACTGAAGCATATGGGGAAAAGCCAGTGCTGTGCAAGGGAGTCTGTAATGGCTTCTCAGAGCACTGAGGACAGAGGTGCAACAGAGCTCCTTGAGGCTTGCCTGGTGTTGAACACAGTGTATTCCCTTACGGAGCTGGCACTGAACTACTCCTGTACAGTCTCTGTAGGATGAAGTAGTACTGTTTCAGCCTATAACTTAAGGAGCATTGAGCAACTAAGCATGCAGACTACTGGTGTAACTATGCATACATTCAGAGTAGGTGCAACAAACTCATCCTAACAAGAGAGGGCAGACATACTTTCTCCATGCCCTGCAAGAGTCACCTTTGTAGTACCTGGATGACACCTGTGTTGTCATCTGACTCCATTCTTGGACAGACACAGGGAAAACAAACATGCTTATCAGCTGACATAAACTAGACTAAGCCTTATATCATCTGAATACTGAAAAAACAGCAGACCCAAGATGCCTTGGTGTGTCCTTCTGGCCTCATGTGTGCCCTGAACAGAAATTGAATCACAAAAAGCCTTGCAGTAGAGAGGCAATGGGTCACTGACCAGACAATCTGCTTTATTCTCTGAGAAGGGGCAGGTAGAAGCATTTACATGCTGCTTCTCTGTTCCCCCTCAATAATTAAGCAGCTGGTTTTATCCTTTGCTTGATTTTACTGTAAAGTGCACTCACAGCTGGCTTCTGCTGCCTGCAGTAACAAGCAGCAGTATAATAAGCAGTGCATTCCTAACATAACACGTTTTATTTTTCTTTACAGGTAACTGTGCTGGTCCTTTTTGCCCTTGCATTCTTAACGTGTGTTGTATTTCTGGTAGTCTACAAGGTTTACAAGTATGATCATACCTGTCCGGAAGGATTTGTTTTCAAGGTAAATTGCATACCCATTCTACAAAAACAGGGGAGTATGTAATATTCCATGTTGTTTTATGCATAACCTTGTTTAAATCATGCTGTGTTGCATAGAATTTTGTGATTCTTTTCATAGGTTAGTGTGCTTCCTGCTGTGTTTCTTTCTTATTAATTTGTAATTGAGGTTGTACTATTGCACAGTTTTAATAATGTTGTTATTTTGCTAATGCTTTAAACATTGAAAATATAGCATAAGTCCAAACACTGGTACCCTTCAGACTTACTTCATCTGCAGTTGTCTGACAAAGCCCTCATTTATAGTTTAATGTTGAATGTTCTCCAAATTACTGTCTTAGGAAATAAGAGAATGATAAAACCTGGAGAAAAAAAATTTTGGAATATGTGTTAAAGAAACAGTAGAGTGATGTTCTCATTAAGAGTAGTAGAGTTACCTTGGGGTTATTTTTGTAGGAAGAACTTCTTGTTCTGGAACAGTGACCTCTGAGCCCTACTGCCACAGGCCAAAAGTGATGCCAAAAAAGGCCAAACACATTTACTGGAAGAAATACTGATTCTAACCAAAAGGGAGACTGGGCTTGCTTTATTTATGTGAGATGGTAGTGCTGGCTCCTCAGCTATGACCTGGGCTGAAAGTCAGAAAAGTAACATTGATTTCTCAGTTGTAAATTTAGCAGGGTTGAACTTGGCTGTAATTAGATAAGAAAAGTTGCAGTGATGATGGCAGCCTTCCCTCTAATTTTTAGTAGTATTTAGTCATGTAATGAATAAAATGGGTACCAGTATGAACTTCAAAAGGAATGACTTGACAATCTTGTTCAGGGTTTCTATCTGTCCCTTCAGGCACATAAATACCTTACAAGAATCCAGTCCAAAATTATAATCAGTGATGCCCTCCTGGATTAAATTAGCTTCAAGCAGTCAGTTGGTTAGTACTTTCCACTGGTTCAAGAGCAAAAGATACTATGGTTACAATACTTGGCTGTAATTCAGGAGATCCAGCTTTTGGTTCTGCTGTTGTTTGTGTTGCCTTAGACAAGCACTGAAACCCTTCTGTGCTCATGTCTCATGGAATAGTAGCCCAATAGCCCTTTTTTTCCCTTAAGCTTTGTCTTGGCATTGAGGAATTTGGAATATGAACTCTATGTTTCTACCAAACCTGTCTTGATGTGAACCTGACTTGACAGGAACAGTCAGTTGTGTGATCCATAAGTCTAGCAACAGTCTCCTGCTTCTGCTTCCTTTCACAGCATGTTGTCCTCTCCTTTGAATTGTAGCCTTCTGGCTTCTTTTGTCTTTTCTTGCTAGTTTCTAAAATGTTTAAGGGAAGAACAGTTTCTCAGCTATATTTCAGTTGCACTTGAACCACAGTCTGGTTGTGTTTAGGGTCCTGTGTTTGGGACAGAAGTTAGGCAGAATGTTCCACAGCTCATGCTCTGTTTTTAAGGTGCAGCACACTCACAGGGCTGCATTATGGTTACTCTCCCTATGTTTTTTTGGAGGTTGTTTCCAGCTGCTTGATGGCATAATGTCAGGAGACACACTATCTTTGATCATGCAAGTTTTAAGAGTTTTATAGGATAAACACATTGGCAAATGTGTTTCAGACACAAAGCCTGAAACTACCAACGTTGAGATGAATTTGAGATGATAGCTCATGGCACAGCTTGGCACAGATGTCCTAGGAGACAAGAAGTCTGTCACCTTGTGAGCAGTGTCGCAGTGGACTGGCTTCATGCTTAGGTGGACTCAACAACATTCTCTGGCCTGGATGTCCCCGGGTTTCAGATGCTAATGCGATTTCCTGGTTGAAGCCAAAGGTAACCCTGCCTCAGGAAGCCCGGTACTGTAGGAATCTCTGCATAAAGGCTGAGCTACTGCAACTCTGAGTCAGCCTAGCTCTTCTCTGCTTTGATGCTGTCATACATGGAGCAGTTCCAAAGGTTTCTGCTGTCCTACGCCTCCAGGGCTTGAAGGTGTGCTTAAAAAGGTGCTCATGTTCCTTTGTACAACAGTGTTAACCTGCTCCAGGTTAATTCTGTGCTTGCTTAAGCTTTCTGAGACAGTGCTAGTACTGCTGCTGTGCAGACTGCTCCTCTGAGCACTTGTCACTGCCTGTTGGTGAGTCTCAAAACCTGAGTACACTTACATCCCAGAGGAATTTCTCCAGGGCTTCAGTACACTCTGTACCATATCTGTTACACTTTAGCTTTTGTTGCCAAAACACCTTCATTCTGTCAGACTCATGGACAGTACAGTGAAGTAATTTCAGTGCATTGGAGATCACACCATCATCTATTAAATTGGAAATTATTGACCCAGCAAAGTTAACATGACAGATATTTATAAGTGGATACCACTGGGCAACAAAAGGAATCATCTTAATTCAGACAGATAAAGACTGGCAACCAGGGTTTTCTCTGGCATCAAAACCCATAACTAATTTCTGAAATAGAAGGATTGTGAAAGAAAGAAGAGACTCTGGAGCATCCCACTTTCTCCTCATGACCTTCTTACTTCTCTCACCTGGGAACCATGGAAACAAACAACAAGGATGGAGAGAAATGTTCTACATAGCTGAAAGTCTCGGGCAAGTGGCAGAATAAGAATCTGCAGCAGTTCCCAACACTCAGTCACTGAGTGCTCATGGCTTGCCTTGATTGGGAATTGGACACAGGGATTGTCCTTGCGCAGAACACATGGGGCAATGAGTAAAAGGGGAGGTTATTCCATCTCTTCTAGAAGCAAGAAATCCTGGGAGCAAAAATGCTATCAAGATGGAAACTGCTGTTTGTTTCTTTAGGCTTCTCTGTCAGATGTTGTGCATGTTTGTGACTACAAAAAACAAATCCAAAGCACAACATTATTGAGTCATTTTTGCCTGTTACAAAGCAAATTGCTTCTACAGGCAACAAAAAATTCTGTGGCATTTTTTTAGACTTTTGATAATCTTGGCTTGTCTTCAGCTCTAATAATTATATTTGCTTGAATTTCCTTGGCAGATTTCATTAGCTCAATGGATTGTGTTCCTTCCCCCATTTTAAATATTTAGAATTGTGACTACATCCCATGACTGAGTGAAATAATCTCTATAAATATGTCTGTGTCTATGTACTTCTTAGTCATTTTATCACATCAGAAGTAGTGTCAGTTATCCCAGATACAGTATGGATAATACTTCCAGAAGATAACATCTTTGATGTAAGTGAGCCTGTCTATCAAATAGCTCTATTCCAGATTCCTGGATTATGTTTTTATAAATCTAGGTCTCAGTCTTGCAGCTGGTATATACAACAGTTATGACCATGGGAAAACCCTCTGTTGACTTAAACAGTGCTGAAGCACAGGTGCTGCTTAGCTGAGATTAAATCCCCTCTGCTTTTTTGTGCTACTTCAACAAAACTGAGGGAAGATTTGCCCCAGCTGCTGCCTTGACAAAAGATAGCAAATACAGAGAACCCAGGTGGATGTGGTAACTTTGGGCACTGTTGCAAGTCTGACACACTTTGAGGTTTCTGGCACACCCGCAGGTTTGAGCTGGTGAGGTGTTGACTCAGTGGGAGGGCTGTTAGTTTTGTGACAGCAAGGCTTCTTTGAGCCATTGAACATGCCACGATTGAATTCATCAGGGCCAGGCAGATTCCTAGGACTACCTGTAAGCCTGTTGTTTTGGCAAGTTGTCTTTTCTTTTTTCGTCCCTTTTGATGCTTTTTTTTTCTTCATACTAACATTTTTAGGATGCAAAATTTATATTAAGCCAAGACTGTCTGCTGGATCTTCCTCCATTTCGTGCTGTATGATTTTAACCATTTGAAACTGTTGTTACTGCTGTTTATTTATGCCACTTTTTTTTCTTGACAAGGACAAAAGTCAACTCAGAATTAAATATGGACACAGTTGAGGTAGTGTCTGGTCCTAAAACCCATGAAATTTTTGCATGGATTTTTGTGTTGAAATTTCCAGTACTAAATCTCGTTTACTTAGCTGTAGGAGAACAGTAGCAGTTCAAAGTTGCTGTGCCTTAGTATTATAAATTTTAGTCCTTTATTACTGGAATCAGGACGACTGAACAGCCTCTTTCTTTTTTAAACAGCCAGAGTAGAAATGATTAAACTTATTTTTCCTCAAGGCGCAACTACTCTTAGCTTGCGGAGGGACAATTCACTTGTTCTTGGTGACTGCCCCAACATCCTGGAGGTACCAGGCAAGACTGGCTTGACTGGCCAGTGTGGCAAGAGGACCTGTGGAGAGACCCCTATGACCTCCTGGGGCAAAACCTGGTGGGGGGTGTTACAGTGTAGGTCCAAGTCATTTTCTCCTTCAGTGCAACCAGCTGCTCCATAGGCTCTTACTGCACCATCACTGGAACAGTTGCTAGATGATACCTGTGACAAATGCGCTGCACAGGCACATTCACTTGGGTTTTAAGATCACGAAATTTGGATCCTACTTAGTATTTAACTCTCTAAGTCACCTATTTCACTTTCCAAAGCTCTGAGCATCTAGCAGGTTCTGTGTAGTGCTCTTGTGCTCCTGGGAAATGAGATAATGTAGTCCTAAAGTTACAGAGAGCTTTTTAGAAACCTGCTGTTGGCTACATCTTTCTGATGATCAAGAAAGAAGTATTGTGTATGTGTGTACATACTTGCACATATGCTTGGCCACCCACAAGGTTTTCCCTGTATGTCTTAGTTACTGGGCTGTAGAACTAATCATAGTTTGGCACCAAAATATCTGTATTAATTTCTGTCCCTCAGACTGCAAACAAACATCATAGCAAAGTGCCTCAAGTTAATCTAATGGTAGGATACAGACAGCTGTAGTTGTAAACCAAACAGCTGAAACTAAGTGGGCAGGAAAAAACAGCAAAATATGGCTGGAACTAGAGCTTGAAAACTTTTAAAAATAGTTTTAGGCAAGTACGTTTCTAGTATGTTAATTATTCTGGCACATAAACCCAGATTGGTCTTCCTGGCAAATGCACGAGTAGTTTAAAGAGTGCAGAGAAGAACACTTAGAACACAGTAGGACAACACTGTAGTTAATTGCTGTATGTTGCATCTTGACTCACAGAAAGTGACTGTTGGCTTAGACTAAAAGGAAAAGGAGAAAAAAATCCCTCATCTGCTTCTGGTGTGTGTGGGGCTCTATCTGTAATCTAAGAGATGGATTTTCTTTTCAGAATAATCAGTGCATTCCAGCTGGGTTGGAAAACTACTACTCTGAACAAGACTCCAGCGCTCGAGGGAAATTTTACACAGTCATAAACCACTACAACCTGGCCAAACAAACCATCACGCGCTCTGTGTCCCCGTGGATGACAGTACTGTCAGAAGAGAAACTGTCTGAACAGGAGACTGAAGCTGCTGAGAAATCAGCTTAGTATGATAAGCTAATTATTAAAAATATGTCATTTGAAGGTAACTAAGGGACTTCAAGGAACTTTTCATTGAATATAATTATGGATAATTTAGAGGTTACTCATGTTTATGGTGCAATTGCTTCTGTTTGCTGATACTGCTTTGCAAAAAAAAAAAAAAAAAAAAAAGATAAAATTTACAAAACAAAAACTTGCTGCAGAACATTCATGGGCATAACCCCAGGTGCATATCAGCATTGCTGTAGAGCTTTGACACCATTTTCAATGTTAAAAATAAAAATCCAATGTTAGACATGTTCTTGCAGTCTATTGGATACTGATAGATTTCATCACTGGATTTCAGGACTTGGACTTTAGATAAATCATGTGTTCTGTTGTCCGAACAGATACTTAATTTATTAAGTTTTTTAATTCTTTGTCATTTTGCAAACTGAAACACCCTAGCCATAACTAGAGTGATCTCTTGTTTAGCTGAAAGCTGTAAGAAATCTTTAGCTTGGGCTCAAGCAAGAATGGTAGTCAGCACTGATGTCGGGGGCATAATGTAATGACTTGTATGGAGAAAGAAATTGTCAGGTCACATTTTTCCTTACATTTTCTTTATTGTTGTTTATTTGTACGTGATAATGAAGTTCTCTGCAAAAAGGCATGCTCAATGTTTTCTTATTGCTGTCAACAGGATTTAACTGCATTTCCACTGTGGCTTTAGCATCTTGGTAAGGATGTGCACTGAAACACAAACTAGATAGATGTTATGGAAAAACAGTTTTAGTGGTGGGTGTTGAGGATAGCATAAAAAATACACAGTGCAGGATATTCTAATGAGAAATGACATCTTTTGATGATCTTTTGATCATTCTTTGAGTGCGTGTAGCCCGTTAATACAACTGAGGGAGTAATATGTCTAAATTTTCTCTTGTATTACATTCACATTTTCCCTTTTTATTAATTAGAAAGAGCTTTCTGTTTTATGTATGGTTTGCAGTTTGTTACTTTTTAAAACACGGAGCATCACAAGTGAAACAGTAGCATATTAGTTACCACAACTGGTTGTTTTAAAGCTACATGTAAAAAAGAGTGAAGAGTAGAACTGTTTGTGTATGGCTTGGGAGGGGAAAAGACATAGAAGAACATAGTATTGTGGATGCACGTTAAAGTTCCATTGTAATTACAAACTTACCTATTCTTTGTGTGAAATCATGTTTTCATTTTTATTATAAATCTTAAATATACATTACAAAAAGACATCTTTTTAATTTAACATACAAAATAAGTGTGTGGAGCATCTAGGCAAGCAAGTCACCTTTTTGTTCATGTTACTTGAATGGGACAAAGGGTAGTGGACATGTCAAAAGTTCCCTTTTTATTTTTTTTTTTAAAGAGAAAGTATGGGCTGTCTTTCAAGATCTGTAGTAGAACAAACATGGTCAGCTCTACTTCTGTTTTTCTCCAGCTGAATTGCTTTATCAAAGCCTTTCATCCTAATACAGCAAAAATAACCATTGTGCTCTAGGTTTAATACGAAATGTGCATTACACAGTGTGGCTGTAAAAGGCTGTTTATTAATTCATCATGGTATGTGGAATGCATCAAAAGCTATAAATTATGTTTAAAAATTTCAAGCATTTAAAAATATCAAGCTTATGTTAAGATCTTCAACACATACCATGTTTGCATTTCTTAAGGGGCATCTGCATTATTGAATGTAACTAATTCACATGTAACTTTTGACATTTTCACTCTGTGCAGAGTAAAGAATAAGAATGATGCTGCTTGTTGCCTATAATGTATAGAAACATACATTTCGGAAGAGAGATGAAAACACACACTTTTCAAACCAGTGTATTTAAAGAGAACATTCAGAGCTTACAGGATGAAAAAAATCTGTTCCCCAAGACTGTTCTACATAGAAATGATTCATGATGATACATCTCCTCCCCTTAAATTTAGGACAATAAAAACTTTAATGCACAAGTGAATACTGATGAGAAACAACTTCTTTTTCTCCTCGTAACAATAAACAATAAAAATTAGTAAGCCTTACAATCTAGGAGAAACATTGCTTATGCTTCTTGAAGTCGAAACCATTTATCCTCTGATTTAACAGGAGGGAGTTTATTGATTCTTATCTACAGTTGTTTTTGAGACTTTATTTTAATTAACAGATTGCTCCTGCTCCCACCCTTAATACTTTGAAAAGTTTCACTTTAATTAATATTGGCTATTCTTTGGCTTTGTTCCAGCATCCCAAAATATCTATTTCACTGCACAATCTGTCTGTGTTGTATTCTCTTTTCACCTAGAAGTAAAGCTCTTTAGTTCCTTCTATTAAATCAAGCTGATTTCTCAGTCAAGTAGTTTCAAAGGCTTAGAAGTAGAGGTCATACATGGGCAAAGTGATTGCTGTGTACTCAAGTGGTAAATAAATGCCCGAGACAGTGTAGATGCTTTTGCACAGTAACAGTTTTCTCTTGCTCTGGGATGGAAGCTGGATTGTCAACATCACAGATGGGTGGCTGTGACAAAACAAGTATTGTTATTTTTTCTTCTGTTAGCTCTGTTCCAGCTTGTAGCTTTCTTCCCAGCTCTTTCAAAGTGTGTTCTCTGAAGGATTAAGTGTGGTTTTATATTTGACAAAGGCATTTAAAATGAATGCAATCAGCTCCCTGATGTACATGTACACACTTACTTAGTAGAAAATATTTCCATGATTAAGGTCTGAAAAAATGTATAAAATGCATAGGTATGCCCCAGTCCATTGAAAAAAAGTCAAAAGTTTTACAAACAAAGCATATAGACAATAATATGTTTATTTAGTTATCATACCAGTCCAGGAAAAGCAAGGAAAATGAACACATCACAAGGAAGAATAGGATCCATACTCTAAATCCAGCATTGTTTTTGATGGCCTGTGAGAAAAAGGTTATCCCTGTTACACAGAATTTCAACAATGGCAACCCAGGATGCCTCTTGGTGGCCTCACCCTTCCCTCCCACAAGAGATATAACAAAATTTGCCCTTAATTTCAGATGAATACAGGTCAGGTAGGCTGTACCTCTTTAGATTTGTCAGACTGAAGTCACACTCAAAATCTTCAAATTGGACATTTAAAAAACTAAAATCCCAAGATCCCATGCAATGGAACTCAAAACATTAAGAACTACACAAAAAGCACATGCTTCAAGGTTAGTTTCAAGTTCCAAAAGTGAAATTCCATGATTAGAAGTAATCAGGCCTTCATCTTTCTAATAAACATCTGACTTAAGCAAAACAAAACCAAACAACCACCCCCATAACCTCTGTGGAGGTTGATTTAGCACAATGAGTCACACAGTCTCATAACAAGTATTCTTCTCGGATTCTCCTTCCCAAAACTGAGACCAGCATATACCAGGGGACTTCACTTTTACTCTCAGTCTCATTTTTTCAGATTTACATACGGAAGATTGTCACTCACATTAATGCTTGTATCATGTAAAAAACAAAGTTTTGTATTTAGCACCTTTCTCTACTCTTTCTCAGTGTGATTTAGGACACTTAGTTCTACCTTCAAATGTGAAAAATGAAGCAAAAATAACTTCAGTTCTTGACATGTTGGATGCACTTTTAAGGAGAGCAGAGCAGTAGATAATATCCTTGAGATATCTCTTCTGTATGCTCTTAGGAGGGAGAAGAAAGAACTGAACCATTTACTCAGCCTAATTCAGGAGCTGATTTTACTGAAATCTCAGTTTCCAAAGGAAACATCCTTTCCTTCTAATTAGTAAGAGAATGGAAGAGATTTGTTTACTAGGAACAGAGTGGTAAAGAGTCTCTTCTGTTGATGCTCAGCCTTTAACTCTGGTTTCAACCATTTCAGCACTGTCGTTTATTTGGAGTCTGCAATTTCTGACCCCTCCCCATTTTTATTTTTTTTTTAAATCAACTTCACAGGTGCTTAAATGCAAGCCAGGTGACCTTCATGTTTAAAAAAACGGTGAGACCAGGCAGATTTCTGCAGATGTGTGTAGCTATTCAGATCGTGGTTAGCAAGTGCCAACTATTGAGAAACTTGGAGAATTAGTGCACTTTTCCCAAATCCAAGTCCTGACACCCCAGCACCCACTGCACTGGTCCCATAGATGAGTTTTCATGTGCTGTGTAAAGCAACACTTGGTGAAAACTGAAAGTTAAAAGAAACAAGTGAGTTTAAAATACAACTTTGAGACATTACCTCTCTTATGTCTTCGTTGCCTTCTTTGATATTCTCTGTTGCACCCACAACTAATTGATGGATATTGTCAATATCAGTTTCCTGTTTAAAAAAGAAATAAAATTGAGAAACAGTAATGAATGTTAGGAAAAAATACTTCCACGAACTTGGGGAACAAGCAAAACTCAAAAATAAAATAAAATCTCGTATTACTAACATCTTTGTTTCATTGATGCAAAGGTATAAAGTAATATAATGAAGTTGTAATTTCTTTATCTGTGATTTTACAAGCCTGAATGGAGACCACCAAGATCAGAAGGAAGTCTCTCATATATCTAGAACAAAATCTAACCTGATTTATTTTTCCCAGCTCTTTTGGAAGAGGCACCAACATTTTCAGAGAGGATGCTATTAAATAACATATAAAGATCACCAGTTCTGAGGCAGAGGGATCATTCTAACACATATGTTGCATTTTCTATTCCTGGTACATATTAATAAGTAACAATAGTAAGTATCTCGATTCTGAATTTGAAAAACAAACAAAAATATTTTCCTTCACATCTGCATTAAAGATTCATTAATCTTACATTTACACGTTGCATGCAACCAAAACCAAAATACCCCCAAGAAAATCTTCAAGCTGTATTTGTTGCTGTAGTATTAAATTATACTAACTTGTTGTAAGACTTTCTCAGTGAATATTTCTTGTAATCTGGAGATTTCCACCACTTTTCCTTCAATTTGTCTTGGCAAAGAACAGAAATATTCCATTAGAAACTAAGCGCACACGTGTCTTGCTGCTGCAGATTCACACTCTCCAACCCAGTAAGTGGCTGGTCAGGAGGTCACTGTTTGTCAGCTGTCAGTGGGGCAGCAATAGCCTGTCAGCAGGGCTCAGACAGTTCCTGGGTGGAAGACGACCAGCCCACAGTGAAGCCCTGGGAAAGGCACCACCCGGCAATGCTCAGCGAGCTCCCTTCACTGTCAGGGTTTCACCTGTCTCCCTCCTTTCATCTCTCATAATAACATCCATGGTGGGCCCTAAGCAGTTGATTTTGACATACCCTTTTTAAATGCTGCTGTGTCATGTAGTCATGACACATTAGTCCCTGCCCAAGACCAATAATCCAAAAGTCAATTTCTAGTCTGAGTAGCTGTTCAGGTGCTCTGCACAGCAAGGGAGGGGGAATGGTGCTGTCACTATGCACAGCATGGGCTCAGTGATGGCACCTGCCCTACTGCTGTATATGCAGCAGAAACAGGATGTGAGTGGAAAACTTAGTATTTTAAAACTTAGGTAAGGGAGAATGTAAGCCTTCCAAATTTAACCTGGATATTTAATTCTGGATAGTTTGTGTGACCATCAGAACAATTCTTTACACTTCGGGACAGCATGCAGTTTCTTTCCTGGGTGCTTCTCTTTTGTCCCACCTCCTCCCACAGCACTGCAGCTGGTGCAGGCAGGTGTCCTGCAGCCAGTACACTATGTGTCCAGGTCATGGGACCAGCATGTGACATGGTCTGTTGAGTAACAGAACATTGTACCTGACTTCATCAAAGAGATTGTTCATTTCACCAACAAGTCTCTGGTTCTCCTGTTCAAACTGGAAAAGAGGAGGAGATGACACATGTGAGTTCACATGCTTGGACATGGGGACCTTTCTTAACACCCACCATAATCAACCAACTCCCACCCTTCCTTGCCATCCATTACAGTATGTCTCAAATAATCTTATCACTTTGCAATAAAGAAGAATATAGAGGATAAACATGTCCATTTTATATTATTTTAGAAATATGAGTGGAGAAAGCCTTCATGCTTGTCAAAACCTGTGATTCACTTCATGCCATCTTTGCACTGTCCTTCACATTCATGTACTGCCTCTGGAATGAAGTTTAGGAGCCTTTACTTTGCTGCAGTACAAAATTTGACTTCATACTTCACAAATGCATTGGCTTTAGTTATTCCAGAAGAGCTCTTCTATTTAAAACTCAAGAGTAATCAATGAAACATTTAAATACATTGTTAGCACTGCATTTGTCAAATACAGTCATAAATAGAAGCCTTTATACAGGAAAATAAGCTTTGACTTTTCAAGTGTACCTGCCAGATAATTTGGGACTCACCAGACAACAAGTGACCATGCAGCAAGTACGATAAGGCGATCTGGGGAAACCAAATCAGCACAGCCAAAATACTGGAGAGAAGGGTATCCCACATCACAGTGGAGCTTGTTGGAAACCATGTGATGAGGGCTGTTTTAGCATTAGGACACACAGAGCTGGGATGTTCGTTTCAAGGTGCCTGTGTGAGTTTGGTCCTGGGATGTGAAAGCTGAGGGGAGCCTGCAGCATGTGCTCCCTGCTCCCAGCCACTCTCAGGCAGCTCTGCAGCCTGTCCCAGCTGAAAGGTCCTGCCATCAGGGACAGCACAGCACTTCCTATGAGAAGGGTCACAGGCTCAGTTTTGGAAGGGGGAGGGGAAGCTTATTCAAGGTATTCCAGTAATTCTTTAGGGCCAAAGTGTCAGTAACAGCTGGACCTTCGTTGTACGGATAGAACCAACCAGGTTTTTGCACTTTTCTCACAAAGCTGGGAAAGACATGGTCTCTGCAGTTATACAGGAACAGCACATAGGATACAAATTTTTACTGGAAACATTGCCTGCTGTGCACCTCTGGCAAATTCAAGTGGTACATGCTGTGGTGCGAGTGCCAGAAAATGGGATTCAGAATGCAAAGAGTTGGACGCTGGAGCTGTGCAAGACAGTGAGCCCTGTTCCAGCTCAGTTAATCTCTCCATTTTGAACTATTCCATTTTGAAGCCTACATATCATAAACCATGTTTGGCATAATTCAATCACGTTGGATTTTCATTAGCATTTAAAGTACACCAGTCCTCTCAGTCACCTGGCAAGGATTCATTATCCTCAAGGCAGAGAAGAGTGTTGTTAAAGATGGAAATGCCAGCAGAACAGCACTGCTTACAGCTCCAACCTGATTTCCAGTCGGTTCAACAGGAATTGCTTGCTATCTGAGCACATACCCAACAATTAATCTGGCAAGAAAATGAGGCATTGCCCAAAGACAGTAAGGATTTGAAAAATACTGTCCTGGGCAAAAAAAGCAAAAGAAGGAAGGAGGGGGAAAAGGTCTGAATCCCAAAGCATTATGATAACAGCAAGAGTTATGTTAGAATGAAAGGCAAATGGGCATTTTGCTTTCAGAGCAGTGCTACTGAGATAGCTGAAAATGAAGCACTAGATATTTCAAAGTAGTTTAAACAACAACACAGTCATGAAGATGCAAAATGAAAATTAGTGGCTACAATGACAGACATTTCGCCTGACCCATTGCTCCTCTCACAGAGCTCTTCTATAGGAGACATTTACACAGCCACATTTGCTGAGATCTTTGGCTCCCCACTGTGACACCCCGCCCGACCCCCCTGGCCCAATCATGCCATCAGCATCTCTGTCCCAGGTCCTTGTAAGATCTTCCTTATTCAGCTTGTGCAACACCTCATGTGCATTGCTTCAGATGCTGATGTGGGGCATCCCCTCAAATAATCCAGAATGTTCCAGCTGAAACTTCTACCATATCAAATACTAAGTACACTACTGAAGATGCAGTGCAAATGACCTAGTGCAGCCACTGAGGAATTTGTCCTGCTCCTCTCTCTCCCTATGTACATAGTCCTAAGCAAGTGCTGCTGGTCATCTGATTTCACAGTGTGCCATTTTTGCTCACTAACCACTTCCTCCTGAGTTTTCTGGTGGATTAGTACACTGAATCCCCACCACAGGACCAGATGAGATAGGACTGGCTTAAGGGAGAGTAGAGAGAAGGAGCTGAGCAAGGCTTCTGCGCTGTCACAGAGCAACCCAGAAAAGCAATAAATTGAAAGAAGGCAAGGCACCTTTCACAGCCTTCACTTTTCTTCTCTCCTTCATCCCAACATCATTGCCAGTGTCCCCCACACTTTGTGCTGTAACATTTTTCATCTTGCTTCAGGCCCATCAGAGCCTCAGAGAAACACTACCTGATTCTCTGTAAGCAGCACATTAAATGTCAAGCTGCATGAGTTAAGGTGAAGTTGTTACTGTTAAAAATCAGAAATTTTTATCTTTAGTCTCACAGAAGTGAGTATGAAATGATAGGTATGTGTTTAAAGAAGGGTAACAGAATCTCACAGAAAAAAATTTAGTTTTCTGACATGGGCAATTTATTTACGTTTAATTTCTTTTAACATACAGATTTCTTTTTGTACTAGAGGTTCACTGTCTACCTGATTGGCAAGAACAGCTTTCTCTCTTTGGTTAAAGGAAGTAGGAGAATCTTAGAGGAGGGTTATTAGGCACTGTCACCTTCACTGTGGGGTAGAGGCCTCAGGGAAGGTACCCAGCCCCATGAATTGAGGGGGAACAGAGCAGCATACTGCACAGTTCTCTGAAGTCCCATTGGTTTCCACCCAAAAGATCCAATGGCTTTGTTAAATAAGAATACATCAGTGTTGCAAGTCACTGCTGTCAGTAGTGACTCCTACAGAGCAGATAATTTGTTAAAATACAATTGCCTAAATTACAGTGATATTTACTTCCCAGTGGCTGTTGGCTGAAGGTGTTTCCTCACTGCACTCCTTCATGTTCACACCATCGTATGTCTGGTTTTGGTGGAGCCATCTCACAACAGTGCCATGGACAGTGCAATCAAATAGAGCCATGAGATCTAGCACTGAGATGACTGGTTGGTCCTTGAGTGACCAAGGGGGGCCACCAAACTATAATTGTTTTTCTGACTTCTGTAAGGGTAAGTTTTTCTATACAAATATTCAACATCAGAAATTCCCTATTTTGCTGCCTTAGTAAAACTGAGATTACAACTAATTTAGAAGACAAATTTTTAATAAAGAAAGAGTGAATTATTTTAATCCCTTGCAAATAGTACAAATCCACTTGAGAAAGTATTCTTTAAAAAGTCCCTTTGATACTTAAAACCGTCCACTGGCCTTTTAAACCACTAAATGATGTTTGCAACTTGAAATCACGGCTGATGGAGTGCTTAGCACAGACAGCAGTTAAGATATGCTAAAACAGTCAATTAAACAAAGGATTAGAGCACTAAACACATCATATACCAGTGTGTCACAAAGGGATTTACATGATGGGAACATAAAACCAAGCTCTAGTGATCAGTATAGCTTAATGATTATGGCTTATTGAAGTAGACTCTTTTATGACAGTGACATATTCTGTTACTGAAGTATAGCATAAAGTGACAAACTGCTTAATATATGGCTCAAAATCTAATGCATAAAAGAAATAATCACCACTCCTTTTTGTTATCCCATGAAATAAGTCATTAGATATGCTGTTCCTGAATTTTAAGTCAAAACCAACTAAACTAAAAAAGGATAAAGTCAGAAATTAGTAGATATTTTCACAACTCTGAACAGGAAAACCAGATTTTTCCCCACTCAATGTATCCACAAGACATCTGCTCAAAATTACTATAAAACCCATTAATACACCTGTACTCAGAGTTATAAACTGAAATTTATTGTGCAAATTACACAATAGCCTGCAAGTATTTTGAACAATGTCAGGCTCTCTCCTGAGGGTAAAATACTGATACAAATTGCTGCTGTAGCAATATGATAGGGCTTTAATCCATTATTTTATCTACAGAAAGGATCCATGATTGGAACCTTGATTGAGCTTTGTTAAGTATAATTTGACGCAACGTATCCCAATTTAAAACCAACTCAGCAGTTTATACAAGGCTCTTGAGATCAAGTCCAACTATTAACCAAGCACTGCCGAGGCCACCACTAAACCATGTCCCTAAGTGCCATGTCTACACATCTTCCAAATCCCTCCATGGATGGTGACTCCACCACTTCCCTGGACAGCCCGTTCCAATGCTTAACGACCCTTTCTGTGAGGAAATTCTTCCTAAGATCCAATTTAAATTTGAGGCCATTTCCTCTTGTCCTTTTGCTTGTTACTTGGGAGAAGAAACCAACCCCTCACCCGGCTACAATGTCCTTTAAGGCAGTTGTAGAGAGCAATAAAGTCTCCTGAGTCTCCTTTTCTCCAGTCTAAACACCCCCAGCTCCCTTGGCTGGTCCTCACACGACTTGTGCTCCAGACTCTTCACCAGCCCCACTGCCCTTCTCTGGACATGCTCCAGCACCTCAGTGTTCTTCTTCCCGTGAAGGGCCCAAAGTCGAACACAAAATTTGAGGTCCTTTTCTGATGGGCAGCTTTCCAGTCACTCTTCCCCCAGCCTGCAGCACTGCATGGGGCCATTCTGGTCCAACTGTAAGACCTGGCACTTGGCCTTTTTGTACGACTGGCCTCAGCCAGTCCAGATTCCTCTGCAGAGCCTTCCTATCCTCCATGAGATTGACACTCCCACCCAACTTGGTGTCACCTGCGAACTGGCAGAGGGTGCACTCAATCCCCTCATCCAGATCACTGATACTAACCAGGACTGGTCCCAGTACTGAGCCCTGTGGAAGACCACTGGTGACCATCTGCCAGCTGGATTTAACTCCATCCAGTACCATTCTGAGCCCAGATATCTCAGGTTTTTTACCCAGCAAACAGTGCATCCACCCAAACCATGAGCAGCCAGTTTCTCCAGAACACTGAAAGAGCAATTTTGCTGTGGAACAGTCACCACATAAATCTCTAGTGTTTGTGAATTAGCTAATTATAGTGTTCTGACAACAAAACAACAACTATAAGAAAAAAAATCTGTCCACAGAACAGAGCGGTGGTTTGCTCAGCTCTGAGCATCCAAATATTGTAGCAACATTTACATTTGAAACCTGCTGTGCACATATACATAATATACAAATATACAAATCTGTTTACAGTCTGACAATGTCAATAATATACAATCAAATCCAGTAGTAAAAAAATTACCTGACAAGAAATGACCCTCACTGGGGAGAGTTGTTCTAGTGAGAGGAGGGTGTTGCAGTGGTACTTTCCCTCTGCATGCTTTTTTCAATTCTAGTTTGTTGCTATCAGTACTAAATCCCAAGTAAAGAGTGTACATAGCAAAAAGAAACTTTAAATGCAAACTCGCACATGGAAATCTAAGAATAAACTATGGCACAAGAGCTATAATAATATTTCAGTGTATTAATATATATATATGACTTCAAAGTATGTTATTTTTATGTTGGTAGCATTTTGATCTTCTGCTTCTTTAAAAGGACTAGGAAATTTGTCTCTCTTTTCCATAAAGCAGACTGCTAAACATACAGTTGAGCTCTGAAGTTTCCGGCACAAGTCATTTCTTGAAGCTTAATTATGGCCTTAATTATGACAAAGGCACTGCAATATACCATAAGTTTTCTTGCGAACTATAGGCAGAACTGTGTAAGTTAAGAGTATGAAAATATTATATTCTGAGCTAACTTTTTAAAATTTGGAGCGTGTTACTTTTATATCCCTTTTCATAAGTAGTGCAACTTCTTAAAGCACAACAGATTTAATCAGTGTAAAACCAATAAAATTTAAACAAAAAAAGTAATAATAAAAAAGCATAGCAGAGAAGGGCTCTGAATGGGTAAAGAACAGTAATAGATTTTAAACAAAATGTGTGTTGGTTCCCCTCTAGAAGACCTGTCTGAATGCCTAATAAACAGTTTTGGATTGCAGATTTAGGAGTCCACAAATCCTTCAAATCATTACACTATGAACAAAAACTTTTCTCTTATATGAGGCCTTACTCTGAAAAGTATAAGGGTATGATAGGATTTCATGAAAAAGAAATGCATTTATTCCTGAAGTAACATGACAAGAGATGTAACATGTTTAAAACTTAATTACAGTGTGAAGCCTAGAAAATATAACCCTCATTTAGTGGTCAGTCAGAAGGGCCTCTCAGAGCCATCACCTTTGGCTGCTTGTTTCCCCTGTTCCTCTGGAAGCTTACAGCAAGGGGGATAATGGTATTGTGCCTAAAGACAGAAGAATGAAAATATGCAAAGGATTCTCTTTAAAAAAAAAAGCAGAAAGCAGGAGTAAGCCTTTAGATTAATTTAGACTGGCATTCAAGAACAATATGAGAGCCCCTGAAGAACCTTTTCTCTTCAGCAAACCAAACCATAATTACATGCAACTTACTCATCCCTGACTGGAAGAGTGATGCATTTTTGTCTGGGAACACTTCTAATCACTGCCAAGGAAGCTTCACTGCAGCAGTCCTTTCCCTTAGTAAAGTTCACTGTTCCAAAATCTGCACAGCTACTGACTGAAATCAGTTTTCATTTCTTTATATAAAGCCAAGGCAATGTGTGCTTATGTAGAGAGATTTTCTACAAATTTTGAGCTATGTCCAAAATTATAAATTTTAGGAATATCAAAAAATCTGACAGTTTGTCAGCAATCACGTCTATGCAAGAAGTTGTCTTTTATATCAATTCAGCTGTAAGTGGAATTGGATCAATCAATATATAAACATGGTGATAACAGGGAAATGCAAAAAGTTAAAATTCATGAAATTCTGTTTTGAACACAGCTTGCAGCTATTCCTTCTACAAAACCAATCTGACCTTGATAATAAAGAAAAAGAACTAAAATGATGTATAACTTCATAGTTATACTTAAATAGTACTATATAAGTTGTCTAAAACAGTCTGAGAAAAAAGGACCAACACTTTATTCTTTCAGAAGTTTCATAATGCTTCTTCTGATGTTGCCTTAACTTCTATTGTTTCCTGACTAAAAAAAGCAACTATTAATTTGTAAATTAAAAAAAAAAAATCATCTCAATTGTTGAAAAATAGTTGTACTAATTTCGTGTCTCCATGAAATATTTTGTTGCAATTTTAAATATTAGCTGCTACCAGAAGAGCCAGGAAGTCACATGCAAAAGGTGTATCGTGTTATGGCATTACTCTGCATAACATTAATTTTGGAGAATCTGTGGGGTTTTTTTAACACATACGAATACAGCAGAAAATACTATAAAATGCACAATAAGACACAAGATGAACTTACCACTTGTATTTCTTCAGGTGACAGCTCATCTTCACCTTTACCATCCCCCCATAATCCAAGGTTACTCTGGGCATCAGGCAAATTCCTGTCTGTAAAAGAACCACCAAACACTTAAGACAGTACAGGGCACTGAATAGTAAAGCGAAAATAATTTTTCAGCCATGTTAGACTGCTGATGAAATTGTTGTATGTCCTTTGTAACTGAGATTCACCTTATATTTACAGCACAAAATTATATCAATAGCCTTTTACGTCCAAACTGGGCCAAAAGTCTATGTGTACGTTTAATTTTGTGAACTACAAGGAGTCACACTAACATACTGACAGTGAAGGATCTAAAACAGCTCACAATGCATTGGGGTTTTTAGGGCACAAAATACTGTAGCAGTTGTCTTTTAACAGGCAAAACCACACAATTTTCATGAAAACAGTCTATATGCAAACTATTATCTTCCAAGGAGACTTGACAGAACCACCAGCTACTCATTTCAAAAACTAAAAACAGAATTTCAAAGACGGTTTGTGCAAAGTTCACAAGACAAACTCAATTTCCTCATGCTGTTCAAACTTCCCTATCACAGTGCAAATCCCAGACCATACTGTGCAAGGGGTCTTCCTGCATATAACAGGAATCAGCTCCAATCCCACAAATTAACCATCACACATCAAAGCTGCTTCATCCATTTCAGTAGTACTTCCCCTTTGATTAAAGCTAATCATCTGCATAAATCTTTGCAGGATTCAGGCCTAAAAGATCTTGAATGGCTATTTCTGGGATATTCCCTTCTGGAAGATTTAATTTTAGGCTTAATTATATACTTCTGATTATAGATGAAGAAATTAGAATGAGAAAGAAAAGAAACTGTGCTACAAGAATCCACTGGTTCTGAAGCTTTTTTAGCATCAGTATTTAAAAACCTTATGATAAGACTGCACCCTTGAGAGGGCCTCTCTTTTCTCCACTGGCTGTGACATTTTTACAAAACTCAAAAGGAGATTTGCACCACCCACAATGGTTCAATGCTGAACCTGCTTTGACTTAATCAGATAAGGTTGCAAATTAAAATACAAAAAGATGTAGTTTTTATTTTTCATATATTCAGGCTTCCTATTTATCTCAGTCAATTTTTTTCAGGCATTTATGAGTATTTTATTTTATTACAACCACCGAGGTATTGACTTGTCTTGGGAAGCCTCTGGAAGGAGTAGTCCTATTTACAAACATATATATGAAAAGGGTTGTAAGGAGAAAAGTTTTCCCTTTTATCCTACACTATATTATTTGTGAAAACTCTTGAGAAGTAAATATTGTAAAAGAGTATTGTTGTGTATGTCTCCTTTATAAACCTTTTTTTTGGCTTCCCAACAACCAAGCTAGGATGAACAAACAATGACAATGTTACAAATGGATGGGAGGGGACATGGATAAGGAATACAAAAAATGAAAAAAAAAAAAAAACCTAAAAAAAAAACCCAAATTAGATCAGTTCTTTCTTTTGAGTAATAAAAAATAAACCTAAAATTTTTTTTTTGTTTAAGTTTGTTTAGATTGTTAAGAAAATATTCGACTTTATTTTTTCCATGGGGTGTCATCGGTATTTCAAGTTTATTTCATAGAAACACAAAACTTACTGGTTTAGGTAATCAATGTATTTACATTTTAGCAAAATTAGAAGAAATTATTTACCATATTAAAAAAAAAAGGTAATTAGTCTATGGAGAAAAAAGTATATATATACACTCCTATTTTATCCCAGAGGAACCCATTACTTTCAGGCACTGTCAGCACTGTTGAAAAAACAGCACCTGTATCCCATGTGATTGCTAATAAGCAAATATACTTATGGTAAGAGGTAAGCAGGAAACATGATCTCCCCTGGGTCCCTCCTGTCACTGTGGTACCTACTGGGCTCTCTGCAGCTTTCACAGAGCTGGCAATAATGCTTTTCTGCAATTCACCCAGCAAAAGCCAAACTACATTTCTGTTTCAGAAAGAGTAGTTACCTCATGACAGAGATACAAAATAATAATCGAATCCTCTGATCATTTTCTATGCTGAAAGGAGACAGCTGCTAAGCTTGTAGACCTGCTACAAAAGCTACTCATTATTTCCATTTATTTCCATGAACTGTCAAATTTGTAATAGGCAAATAAATCGTGCCAGCATATAAAAGCAATCTCCAGAGAGACTATTTTCCTACCATGAGGCATGTCCACTATAATTCTAATGTAAACAGGACCTTTGCCTCACAAAAGTAATCATATTTTGCTTTGTTTTCTGTCAAAAAACCCAGACAAAACCTAAGTTGTGCTTCAGCACACCGAGTAGGACATTCAGCTGTTCATCATAGTGTTCAAATTAAGGACAGGACCACAAACTGCTCCCAGAAGTATCTTTAGAGATAAGATTCAACACAAGGCACCCAGGGATGGTGATGCTGGGTATTAATAAAAACAAATTATCAGCATTCTCTAAACCACCGACATCCTGAGGATGAAATAGCTTATTTTTAAATGTGATCATTCTCTGGTTTCTTAAAAATTTGAAAAGTTACTAGGAAAAATAAATAAAAATCAGAGGCTGTAAGATTTAAACTGAGTTTCTTGTTTCCTAGTCATCTTGTTCATGTTACTTTCACACTTCAACAGCCACCTACCGGCAAAGTCACAAGGCTGATTTCTATAAGCAGCAGCAACCAGCACATACATTTATGTGAGGAATCACAGGCTGAGTGCATTTACAAACTGTTTCAGACAGATTTATTTTTAACAAGTTCCATAATTTTCTCAAAGTCTAGTCAGCAATCCCTTGCAAGTACTGCATCAGCATCACTTGTGTGGCAGGACCCCTACTTTCTCATAATTAAAGCATAAACTCATAAAAGTGAAAACTAGAGTAATCAAAATTAACATGCAATAATCAAAGCTGTATTTCTATTTATTACACGGGTTTGCTGTGTCCAAGGCAACCAAAGAACAGCATTTTCCATGGAGTGGTGCAGATTTCTGGAGCTAAAAATTGTAATGCATACTATGTGGTGGGAGTGTACACTTCCAGAGATTGCAGGGACATTCAGTAACAGGGAAAGAGCACAAGGCAATGAAAATGCTGCTATGCTGCTGCTTCTCTGGTGGCACTAGCTCACAGCTGCAAAACACTGATAACGTGTTATGGTGAAATTCGTCTATGTGCCCGTGTGCTGCATCACTTACAACATACTATAAAAAGGTAGTAAGCACTAGAAACAGCCTGTAATCAAAAACTGTACTTCTTACAATAAATTCAGTGTCAGGGGAGAAAAAAAAAGAAATACTGATAGGGCTGCAGGAGTACAAACTGGTCAGGAAGATAAGCAACAACATATCAGAAGATGAAGCCACTCACACACTGTGAGGTAATTCAGTATTAAGAGTCTTCATCCAGAAGTGGAAAACCCACTTCACATGAATCCACCCTCTGTATAGCCTTGGAATCCCCAAGTAGAGGAACTTCACTCTTCTAATAAAAATCACTAAAGGAACAACAACTGTTGCTATGGCCAACCATTGCATTTGTTCTATATTCATGAAGTATTATCCCCATGAAGTATTATCCCAAAGTAATGTAATTAAAAGAAAAAAAATTCCCGCTGTAAATCACAGGGTACCTTGGTCTCCTCTAGACAGCTCAAGCAGGAGAACTCAAGCCAGGGATAGCAACTCCGGAATCACAGCAACAAGATTTCTCTTCAGGCATGAAATTTGAAATTATCTGCATAGGCAGATATTTCAAAAGGCACCCTGCTCCAATGATTACTGTACACACCCCAGGACTGACGGAAATGGCTAAGAGAAGGTACTTACATCCCTCGGCCTCAGAAGCAGACCAAGGAATCAGAACCAATGTTCACAAATCCTGCCAAGGATTTCATTTCACCATCTGAAATGACCCCAGTGTTAGAGATACTGCTTTGGACTTCTGGCTATCTCCTAGCCGACTGAAAGATGAGATGAAATCCTCCCAGCAGGGAAACTCAATGCTATGGACAAAAAATCCCCAAAACTCCTGGGTCTGGCCAGCCAGTAACCTCCCCTCTGTGAGCATATTCTACCTTCAAGCTGCTACTGTAGAAGTGTCCAACTCAAGGTCTCTGTGCTTAGAAACTAGACAATGTTCCCAGAACACTGACTTCCTTTTAATTCCTTGCCATCAGTGGAAGGAATATGGAAAAATCAGACACATTTCAGAAGATATGACATAGAGAAATATAAACAAAGGAGTTCACACAGAGTTTATTTAGAGGATTAGGAATTGAGCGAAGTATAAGACTTGTTTAGTTGATATGTCAAAAAGTTTGAGATTTTGCTTCCTCAGCCTCACAATATGCTTCATGAAAGCCTGATCAGATCAAGGAAGATGAATATTGAAAAGGTTTAAGTCACAGCAACTGGCCCTCCTAACATGAAGGAAGTCCTATTGACCAGACAGGCCTTGTCACAAAAAGTAAAATATAACTATGATTTATTCTTACCTTTGCTTTCCTCAGCAGAAAGTTTTTCTTCAGAATCATCTGAAGGATTCAGTGAAGACTTTTCAGGGGAAAGAGGTGATTTGGACACATTGCTCTGCTCGGGTTCAAGTCTGGACCTAGAAGCACAAGAGTCTACAATTTAACTAATACTACATAGATTAATTTCTCTAAAATGAAAACTATCATATACTACTAAATTGAATACTTCAACTCTTGCAAGCTTCACATTAAATATTTTCCAGTCAAGATACAAAATGTACTTTGCAATTTCCACTGAAATATTATTACAAAGGCAAAGAAAGCACAAAGAAAGCATGTGGACAAAACACACCACATGCTTGCTGAAAGTTATTGAAGGTTATAGCATAAAAATACAGACACTTCATTAAACTACCTTTCAAAAATCCAGTGTATTAGAATATTTATTGTTTAAAAA
>WEIV01000067.1:192618-224914 GCA_013390005.1 Calyptomena viridis
TAGCAATGGACAACACTATTTTTTCAAGTAATAATAATAATTTTACCTTTTAATTTCAACTATCATAAAGGAAAAGTAAGAATACAACAGAATTAGCTTTTTTTATACTATATCCAAGTCCCTACTATGTAATTTTAATACAAAGGCAATTCAAAACATGGGAATACATTCTATGATTTTATATTAAGTACTTGTCAAGTATGTTTCAGTTTGGCATTAAAAACAGTTGAAAACTACTGGCAACATATTTCTTCCCGGTAAATTTTTGTGGTTATTGCTGTTTACAACATATTCCGTAACCAGCATATAACAGAAAGTTAAATGCTTAGCAATTATGCTGCTGGAGAAGGTAAAGAACCAAAACCCCAAAAAGCAATGGGCTGAATCACCTGCTGTGCCACCTTCATCACTTCCTCCCCTCTCAAATATAATCAACAGTTAATCTCATTATCATCTACAATTCTCCCCTGTTCCTAACAGAAGATGATGCATTTTGTGTTCCTTTCTTTCTTTGCATTGTGTCTGAATTCTAACCCGTAATTAGAAAACTCTCAGAAAAACAGAATATAATGCATTAGTCATCACTGAGTGACTGTTATTTAACAAGAAAAACCAGTAGCAAGAACGTTTCTTAGTTATAAAACCTCCGCAAGTACTTGGTAATTTTACAAAAAGAACTCATCTTCTTTCATCTCCTCCCTCTCAAGTCCCAAATTTGCCTAATAATAAGGAAAAACATACTGCCTAAGTAGTTCAAATAATAGTTCTGATACTAATAAAACACTAATTCCCCAGCTAACAAAAATACCAGCTTGATTTTAATAATTGCATACATAATTCACAAAATATTCTAATGGGAAAAGTAGTTTAAAATTGAAATGAAATATAATTTTGAATACCAAGAAACATAAAAATTAAAAATCATAACCAAATACCTTTACAGAAAAAAATGCTTGTGTTTCTATTTCTCAGCTTTTCTTTATAGGAAACTACTCCTAACTGGCAGAACTTTTTAATCAAAAAATGTGTGTTAAATACACAAAGGCAATTTATAAGAAGATTTGTAAGAAAATTGTAATACTCAGGCAATTTGCTGAAGAGCTCAGGATAGTTATCAATATGAAAGGAAACATGATGAAATATATTTCTACTGCAAACCTTCCAGTATTGTCTGATACACACATTTTAAATTGACTAAACTGCAGGAAAGAGCTGCACCAGGATAAATGACTTCTAAGGAAACATATTGTCTTATTGTTTGTTGTTCCTACTTTGCACTGTATGCTAATGTAGGAAACTTTCAGTTTAAAATGAACAAAGTGTCTGAGATGCATTGTTTAAAGAATGACTAGTTCTTTTAAGTGAAGGTACACATTCTTATCACATAAAGCATCTGCTGAAATCCTTGGGGAAATTACAAATCAACTGTACTATTTTTCTTCAAATTGTAATAAAGATTGGGTTATGCCCTGTGATTTGTTTAAATTGAATTTTAATTTAAATTACAATTTAGCCATTACATCACATCTGCAATGCCTACAGATTCCACCTGGTTAACATCTGTTTTCTAGTTCTTACATCCAAAAAAGTGAGGCAAAGAGGTACCGTCCAATAGTCCATAAAAAGAATGGATTTTCTGGGTTATTTCTTTATGTCTTATTGCTCTTTAGTTAAGTGGCATTCTAATTTCTGAAATAATGCATCAAATTGAGTTGCTTTCTCTGTTTAGTCATCTGAGAAACCCTGATTTCCCACGGAACATAAGTGTACAACAAACAGAAGAGCTGCTATTTGTGAGCCAGTGCTATGACTGCAGGAACCATGTTATCTTTCTTTGAAGTTCTTTCATGTGAACAACACTGATAAGGTTATGTATTTTTACTGATAAACCAGTATGAAGTCTTGGAAAAACACTCAAGAATTTATTTATTGATGTGTCTCTTCAAGAACTTTTTATTTTTAAATTAAAATATAGACAATGGACCTTGAGGTTAGTATTCAAATAATGCAGACTGAGAAGACATGGAAAGCTTTTCAGGTATTAAATAAGCTGCAAACCTGCTCATTCTCCCTATCAATCTAACAACTGGGAGTGTGCAGAAAAAGAAACTGAAGAAGTATGGGGTTTGAAACTTGACTGAAAAAAAAATCCCACCTGGCCAAAAAGCCAGCAAATACATCATCTCTAACTTCTCCTAGACATTTTCAGCTCTAAATTAGCAGCTTTAACATATGCCACTACAGGAAGTGGAAACTTTTGTTTCAGTTCAGATGTTTTTTATTTTCATCATGTTTCTACTTGCCATGAACACCTACCATCTCAAGTAACATTTGTTAACAACAGCTATTTACTTGCTTCAGCAGATAGGGGTTTAAAAAAAAAAAGCAAAATAAAGATGAATAGGAAAAAGAAAATAGGAAAGAAAAGTGACCATCTCTTGTACCTGAACAGTCAGTATTTAATGCTTTAATCTTTTACCTACACGAGAAGAACCACACTATATTGGCACTCTGTAAGAGCCCTGGAATGCACCTGCTGACAGTAGAAGATGCTCATTCAACCACAGATTTCCATTCAAACAATTTCCTTAAAATCTAAACACGGAAAATAGTTGTGTTGAACATCCTACAAGTGAAAGGCACAGTTAAACTATTTTTGACACTACTTACAGTCTCTTCTTATCTATCACTCGCTTAACTCGGATGGCTCTTTGCTCAGAATACAGTTTGCACACTCCTGTTCAACACAGCAGTAAACAAAATTTCAGGTTAGTACAGCAAGATCCATTTCTTGGAAAATGCAATCATCCATTTTTAACCATTCAATAAATACTAAGTACTTTTTAAGTAATCTTCAATGAAGTCCAAGACAGCTGTTCTGTGCTCCTTTACCTGAGCAGACTGGACACCCTTGTGTGCTGGAATATAAAAGAAAGATAGAAGAAACTATTTTAACTTTTTACTGAATTTCACAACAGTTTCTACTTTGTTGATATGCAAGTTATATTCAAAAGCCTATTTACATATTATATACATTATGTATTAGTATTACTTTTAAACATAGCCATATTTAAATATAGGTTTTTTAAAAAGCAAGTCATCACAACAAATCAAAAACAACTAGTGTCTTACAGTATTTTTATATATGCCACAGAATTATATTATGTTAACTAAATTTCTAAACAGGAATAAGTGTCACCCAGCCAAGCAGAGCAAAGCAGACCTAGAGATTTAACTTACTTAAAAAAAAAAATAAAAAAAAATTAACTTCTTCAAATTCTCCAAACATGGAGATAGTGTAAGTAAACTTGAAAACAGCAAAACAGAAGTTCTCTCTCTACAACTTTCACGCAATAGTGTAGTAAAGGTATGATCCCATATTCAAGTTGTCAAAAATGCTGTTAATTCACTAGGACTCAAAGTTACATGGAAATATTACATTTGTAATACCTTATAGGTAGACAATCTAGAAAGAGACAATCACTGAATTTAGAGAGCTTTGGTTTAGGCCTCTGTGCTACAGTGCTAAATTACTACTCAAGCAGTAAATATTTAAGACACTTTTTTACACTTGTTAACTGGTGTATTTGAACAAATAAATTTCCATGCTCTAGCTTCTCTTGCCACTAACATTGAAAAAATAAAGTACAGTACTAATCAACCAATGGGATTACACAGATGCAAACAAAAAGGCAATGAGACTTCATCAATTTCTTTCTAAAAGCATTTCAGATTCACCATGCAATACTCGGCATTACTTTAGCCTTTATCAACTACTAAGAAAAACCATCTAAGAGCTGCTTAGTTTACCTTCTGTTCTCAGCTGGTGAATGGCATCGGCACATGTTCTCATAAACACCTGAGCATCCTGATCTATCTGATCCCGCTCAGTATCCGTCATCCTTCCATACTCAGACATAACATGGCTGAGAAACAACACAAACGTGTCACTTAGAAAATCCCCAAAACAAAATCCATAGATACACATCTTAGATGACTTCTCACTCACCATCTTCACAAAAACTTTTCTGCAACACTGATTTTCACGGAAAATTTAAAAAAAGTACAATAACTATCACTGATTAAGATGTCACTTCTATAAAGTTTTTTAACTTTTTTTTAAACACCTTTACTAGTAAAATCTGTAAAAAAAGCAATATATCCTCTCATCTTGTACATGATCAAATACTGAGTGGATAAGGAGAAAATACAACTAGAAAATATATTACCCTCAGCACTTTTTCCAATGAAGTGTATTTCCATTCTAAAAATATGAAAACAACATGAAAAATTAAGATAAAGGAACTGTTAGAATACTGAAAATACAAAAAAGAGAACTTATCTTACTTAAATGTTTTAATTATCCTAAATACAGTAATTTTTAAAGTAGTTGTACTATGAAATCTGAATTCAAACTAGAATAAGAATACTGGAAAATAATGCACATTTTTAGTAACAAGTTGATTGTAATATTTATTAAAGCCTATTCCCATTTTTTATTTCTATTTTAGATTATACATCATGCATTTAGTATTTTTTAATAGTATTGATAGATCTTTTTATTGCTAAATAAAAATGGAGGCCTGTCCTTTAAATATTAACACATTGTAGATAACCATCCGAAAAGATTGCTATATAGAGGAATTTAACAGTGTTTCCACAGCCATAGGTGACAGGATGATAAAACTTTGCTACAGCAGCTTATCCTGTGTTCATCATAAGTTTCCTGATGATACAGTGATCACAGCCTATTATATCTGATTAAAAAAAAACCCCTTAACTCATACCTGCATTTGAATTTAATATTTCTTACATGTGAAATTCTCCCTATGTATAATGCAATTATATTAATGCAATAATACAAGTAAAAAGAAAGGACCTTTAATTTGCAAAACTAGCATGATATTCCTAGATATCTCTCACACTCTTCACTCCAGTTATGCCATAGCTCCCCCATCTGCTGCAATCCCTGCCTAAGGAATGCCCACAAGATCCCATCAATTCTCATCACATACAAACCCACCAGTTCCATCCTGTTTCATCAATGTACTGTAAGCATGGGTCTCTCAGATCTCTTCCACTTCAATGTCCTTGAGTATTATACCAAAATCTCTTCATTTCCATCCCATATGACTCGCTGCACATCAAAAATCAGCACATCGTTCATCTGGCTTGGAAATTAGTTTCTGCTTACTGGCCAGTTATTATACAAGCACAAATTAGTAAGCAAACAGTAAGACAAACTAATTAGAAGTAAAATTCTGTATTTTACATGTTTGTTTCCAACACTGCCATGTATCTGACATCTAAGTTTCAGGGCTATTTTCCCTCTCTGGTTAAAACTATTCTAGATGTCATGAAATTATTTTTTACTACTTACAGAAAACCAGACATACATAGTGTTTCCATTTATCTCTTACTAGCTGAATTGCTCTCCTTTGGTCAGGACAGACAGGTTTCGTAAATTTGTGGCAAAATTCCTATCACAGCTGTAATCAGTGATCTTTAAGATATAACTCTAATTTGAACTTTCTGAGAAAGTTCTGAATGATGAAAGATTTGAAATTGCCTGATTTTAGAAACAGCTGATAGGGTCTTTCCCCAACTTGTCTAAGATGACATATTGGCAGTTACAAATGCAACATAACTCACATAGTTAAATATATTAGGACAGACTTTTCCCATATTCTCTTTGCACAGCTTGTATAGATGAGTCTTTTTGCTACTAGTCTGTGAACAAGTAAGTTCTTAGCACATGTAAAGCCAGAAAATGTATTCCTACATCCACCTCCACAGTCCCAGACAGAAGGGGACCACAAAGATCATCTGGTATGGCATAATGCATAACATCCTTCAGTAAGCTCCACCTAGACAGCTGAACATGTTAGGGCACAAAAATTCAAATGGAAAATGAGGATGGAGTAACAGCTTCTTGATGGTCCCTTGATAGGGCTAGTCTGCTACTGAACAGGGTATTCAGTTTTTCTTATATGTCTGTGTTCTTGCACCCTGCCCAGATTTGTGGTATTTGCAGAATTATATGCTTTCCATAAACTTCTTAACATTTCAGGGTAAAATAGAGATTAAAAAACACAAACCAGAATTTTCTTTTAAATCAGACTTAGAAATACATATGAAAAAACCCTGCCTCAGGCACACTTCATTTTTCACTAACAGTAAAAACTACCACTAGTGTAACCAGTGGTAACGCAGTGATACACTGAGGATAATTGCAACAGCTTTAAACCTGGGAAGCAAGTTAAGTTACTTTTCCTAATTGCTCATACAAAAATAGGGTAGATCGAATTCTTAAATAGGAGTTTCACAGCTTCAAAGGTAGCAAAATGCAGCTTAACCCAGTAAGCAAGAAATAAAATACTTTTCCTTTTATAACTGCTTACAGCTTACATAGTGTCTGGTACCAGCACTTTTAAACATGAGCTGGTCAAGCCATTCAAAGGCAAGGACACCTGAAACCCAGACTCCTTGGGAAGGCAAGAATGGAGTCATACAATCAGATCCCATTATGTCAAAACACATATGGCATCCACTAGTACTAACAGGGTACTGAAGTCCCCATTGCACTTCCCAGTAAATCTGCACATGGAGATTATACCGAAAATCCATTTAATCACCATCCTCTAACTTTACCGGAAAAAGAACTATTCATTAAAATAAAACAGGCCAAAGGAAAACAAAACCACATCAAAACATCAAACAAAAACCAACTGAACAGGAAAAAAAGTCCTGCTGCATCTTATATGTCAGAGATACAAATACTTGCTCAGAAGTGCAATGGTGGTATCACAAGAAGATCACGACTGATCCATCACTATATCAAGAAAGGCCAGACAAACCAGGTTTTTCAGAAGAAATCAGAATCATTAGCCAAGACACGCACTGGCTAATATATGCAGATAAAGAAGGGAGAAAGGAGGAAAATAAATTCTTCTGGGTTTTTATCCTAATCAATATGAGAAAGCTTCATAAGAAACTTGGGCTGCAAGGCAACCTGGTTTATTTGTGATTTTTAAGAGAGTGGGTGAAGAGTACAACGAAGACAGTGACCATCAGGTAGGCAAACTTCATTAGTCTAGAAACATTAGCAGATTAAATTGCATAAAAAATGAAAACCTAAAAAGGAACACAAATTCAGATGAACTAGTAGTTTCCACATGGAAATTACATTATGATAATTCGCAATTCTGCCCTTGATGAAAAGGAAAAGTAAGCAATACAGTAAGAGATCAACTGAGACACTTCATGAGCTCTTCAGTGAGCTCAAACAGAAAAAGCAGAATATAGAAAGTGCAAATCAGTTCTGATTGCTATTGACAAGTATAAAAGAGTATAGCATGCAGGGACACAATCACAAAAGGGTCAAGTGCAGGATTACAACTTACAACTGGTAATAGATGCCAATGATAACAAGAGATTGCTCTGTCAACATTGCTACGAGAAGCACCTAAGAATGTGGTGTTAGCTCACAGAGTTAACTCAGCAGAGAAATAAAATTAGACACAGAGTATGAATAAATTCTAGATGTTTATCGCTTTTTGTTTTTTTGCATTAACTTTCATCACTTTTCCTCACTTAGCTGCGGTTACTATTCCCTTTAGCTTTCTGCTTCTAAATCATCTGGGACCAATTTAGTACCTCTGCCATTTTAAGAAGAACGTAATTCTTTTTTGATATTTTCATCAGCAATAACAAGTGTCAGACAATATATTCAGCTACTGAGTGAATGGGTGTATGTGAAAGAGAGCTACAGGAACGAGATCATAGCCAAGGTGTACCTGAAGGTGCAGTGGCTCCTGGGATAATGCTGAAGGTAAACTGATGAAGTATATATTCCTCCTATCTGTGTGAAAAAGGTGTGCTCCTGATGGAACTAACTTCCAAAAAAGCCCAGGGATGCACATTCATACAGTGTGCAGAAACAGGAGACCAAGCCCTGGAACAAAACAGGAAATGCATCAAATGAAAGGATGTATCCTCACTGCCAAGAACTAGGAGAGAATAAGCAAATGATAGGTTGATGGAAAGATGAAGTTTAGCAACTATCTTAAAAAAAATAGGGTTAAAGGAAAAAAATTTTCAAAAAAACAGAGGACATACAGACCATTCAGCCTAGAAAAATAGGACTCTTTAAGCATTTAGGAAAGAACAAAAAGATTACTGTGGTGATGTGTAATTAGCATGTATTTCTCACTGTATATTATTGTTCTGTTACTTGGTATGTTCTGTTATGTCCCTACCCCTCACCCCAGATGGTTTGTCCCCCTCCCTTCTCCTCCCTTCCCATTGGCTGGAGCCCCCTATAAGAACCATAGGCCAGAAATGGGAAGGGCTCTTCCCTGGCTATCCCTGATAAACTTGGACCCTCCACAAGGCCCGTTGCCTCTGGAGTGAATAAACTTATATTACATATAACCATGGAGAGCCACCAGCATTTCCTTGCCCTCCATTTCCCTCAGCCATCCCCAGGGGAGTGCAGGGACACACTCACCCCTTTGCAAGCCCTGAAGAAGCCTCCTCCTACTGGTGCCCGAGGCCGAAGCAATGCCTGGGCTGAAGAAGGAGCGAGGCATGGACAGGGAGAAAGCTACAAATTACCAGTAGCCAGCACTACACCACAGGCAGTGTAATTTACTGCTGGGATGCAATAACAGGTCTTATGGATGGATGTTGTGGTTTTATGTAGCCAGAGTTTTTTATTAGCTGGGGGGGGCTATGAGAGAGGCTTCTTTAAGAAGCTGCTGGAAATTTCTTAGCTCCAAGCTAGCCAAGGTCAGCTGGTAATGCCTCTGTGATAACATATTNGTTTTGGGGAAGAAAACCCCTACAGGAAAAGCTTGGGGTTGGACTTCTTTTTTTTTTTTTCCTTTTCTTTGAATCAGCGGCAGGAACAACACCCCCACTCCTGTCTTCCCAGGCTGCTGGGGGAAGGAGGGAGATGTTTGAAAGAGGGAGGGGTGTGGGGGAGAAAGTGTCTATAACATCTATCAAACTTCTCACTCAAACTCTTAAGCTCTGATTTTAGTAGTAGTGAATGCTTAGTATTTTAAGTTAGAGCCTGTTTTGCTTGTGAAATAGTTAATAAAAAGTTGCTTATAATCCTTATCGCAAAAGTTGAAGGGGTTTTTTTCCCTTCTCTCTCAGAAATTGTGGCCTTGGCAATTTGGCCAGAGTCAAACCATAACAATGGATTAAAACCAAACCCTGCTATATTCTAGTATGGCTTTCATTACATCTCACATAACACTGTCATAAGTTACCAGTGAATAAATGAGCTAGAAGGAACAATCACCATACGAATGTGAAACTAAAAAGCTGAACTTGGGAGTAGTCATATACAAAACAGGATGGCACACTGAGTTGTGTTCCACAGGATTTTGTCCTGAACCTGATGCTATTTAATACTTCCATTAACAACTCAGCAGAATGCAGTATATACTTACTAAACTTGCAAAGGCATACAGTTAAGCAAATTAAAACTGTATCTAGAGAACAGGGCTTTAATTCAAAACAATACTGCAGACCTGGGGACATGATAATTCCAGTAAGGAATGGTTAGAGGCTCTTTGCTGCAGCAAGAACAATTATCTGAACCCACAGAGAATGGGAAACAACTGATTAGGGAACAGTTCTTCAGGAAGTCACCTGGGATCATACTGGATCATAAACCAAACAGAACAACAACATGTTATTGCATAAAAAGTCATCATTACAATGGGATGCATAAATGCAGTATAAAGAAAGGCAATCTTTCTGCTATCCTTAACTTTGGGTAAGACTTTAGCTGGAATTTTGTTTAATTTCAACACCTCACTGCAACACTAATAGGGACAGTGCCCAAAGGAGAGGAAAAAGTACAATCAAACATCAAAGAGAACACACACAAGAACAAACATACTGAAATTGTTAGTTCTATAAGAGACTGAGGAAAAACCCTAAATAAATTAGTGTAAAAAAATTCTTCTAGTAGCATGGGTAAGAAAATAGGAAGAAGCAGAGCATATGAAATCTCCACTTAAAAGAAATATTTAAAAACAAACAAAGCACTAGTAATTCTCTTTTTGGATGTTTTAGCCATGCTCCTTCCAGCCTAACATTCCTATGATCCTATTTTGCTGGCAAAGCACAAAGAAGCAGAACCAATGGAGGCATTACATCAGCTTTTGGAATTAATAACTCAGCTGGTACATAAAATATTTTCAGCTTACTAATTCAACAAAGACAACAAATAAAGAAGAAAAACTTAGTTTTTCTCCAACAATGTATTACAAAAGAGAGAGAAGCAATAAGTAGAAATAAATCACTTCTTAAATATCAATATGCAGTTTTAGTAGAGATTTGCCTAACCTACCACCTGCAGATGCTGCCCTGCAAATATATCAAGAAATGCTCCCCATAATGTGTCAGTATATGCACATATTTGTGTAATCTTAGTTGTTTTAGATTGCTGGATTTCTTATTTAACAAAGTTTTGTGCATTTTCGTTTACTGCCTTTTTCCATCCAAATGCTGTCTGACAAATCCAAGGTAAAAGCTTGTCTACTCAAATGACAAAACATTCCATAACAACCTATGTAAAATACATTTTTTAATTCTGCGTGGAAGCCTCAGCTACTAGAACAGACAGTACAGGTATATCCAAACTAGTATTTCCAGTTTTGTAAAATAGTGGAGAGAAATTTCAGAGTGCTACTACAAAAAATTACTATTTCTGAAATGTGATATATGAACTTAATGCAATTAAAAGAGAAAAGATAAACCATTTGAAAATAATTCCCTAGAGAACAGGAAAATACTATATACTCTTCCAGGAAGAAAGTCTCTACAGATCATTTATTTTACTATCTCAGTATAACAAAGCCTTGCTTCTTGTAAAAATGTGACAAAGACAAGAAAGCAGCCTGACATTGTACAGGAGTCAGCAAAATAGTATTTTTAGAGTCTTTTAATGATCACTTTTCTTTTATTGTTAAAGAGAAGCAAACAGTCTCCACAAAACACTGTGTAAGTATTCCATGATTTTCTGTCAAGTGGTAAATGATGTAACTGATTTATTGCCTTTAGATAGATAAATGCTCAGACAGATAAATGTTAGGGCAGGAGGCATAATTATTGGGAAACAACATTATAAGACAGAGAATTGTTTAGAAATTTTTTCAAAGTGTATTATTTGCAATTGAAATGTTCAAACACTTAATAGCGCAGAAGGATCACAGGAGCATGTAATGAAGGCACATCAGAAGCCACTCATCCAGCTTTTCCCGTGAAAGAAGTACCATTTCTATTCAGAATCCATCTACACCACACTGATACATAAGTATCTTCTGGTTGAAAACCACAACCAAAGCAGATGTCTAGCAATCCCAGATGGATTTTTCTTTGAGTTATGAGGTGTTCTGTGATCAGAATTTGGAATTCTCTCAATTCCTTTCCAACATCCAATTAAAGCAGTAGAAGTAGCTACTGGTCTTTAAACTGTCTAAACTTTGAAAGACCCTTCAGAGAAACTGGAGGCTATGGAAGAATCCCTAAAGGACCATTTCAAATTCCCAAGTGTTAGGGCACTACAGCTAGTTCCTTGAATTTACAAACTGTCCTGGGGGTTCAATGACCAAAACATGAAGGAGCTGATGATGAAATGCACGAGTTGTTCACAGACGAAACATCAGACAAGTTACCAAAGACTGAAGATATGATCTCACACAGGACAGTGTAAAAAGCAATGTAGGAATGCATTACAGCAAATGGACTGAGAGGAAGAATATAGAAAATGTACAGCAGTCAATACACTAAAAATGGGAAGGTAAGTAACAAACCTCATCTGAAAGGACTGACTGCTTAACAAGAAAAAATTAAAAAGTACCCACATCCTGTTAACATCTTCAAGACCCAAGAGTCATGCCTTCTCCTTTCCAGGAAGAGTGATTAACTCACTGAGCTGGTTTTGGTTGGGATAGAGTTAATTTTCTTCATAGCAGCTAGTAGAGGGCTATGTTTTGGATTTGTGCTGGAACAGTGGTGATAACTCAGGGATATTTTTGTTATTACTGGGCAGTGCTTACACAGAGCCAACGCTTTTCCTCCTCCTTGTCCCATTCCACTAGTGAGGAGGCTGGGGGTGCACAAGGAGTTGGGAGGGGACACAGCAGAACAGCTGGCCACAGGGATATTCCAGACTACATGGTGTCATGTTTAGCACATACAGGTGGGGGGAAGAGGGAGGAAGTGGGGGACATGCACGGTGATGGGGTTTGTCTTCCTAAGTCACTGTTATGCATGATGGAGTCCTGTTTTCCCATGGATGGCTGAACACCTGCCTGTCCTTGGGAAGCAGTGAATTAATTCCTTGTTGTGCTTTGGTTGTACATGTGGCTTTTGTGTTCCCTATTAAACTGCCTTTATCTCAACCCACGAGTTTTCTCAATTTTACTCTTCTGATTCTCTCCCCCAACCCACTGTGGGGGCAGTGAGTGACTGGCTGTGCGGGGCTGAGTTGTTGGCTGGGGTTAAACCACAACAAAAAGTTCTGTATCACAGAAAGCAAAAGACTTGCATGTCAGAGAAAGCAAATAAATCCTGATAAACAGGAAAAGATAAAGGTGCAGTGGTCTGTAAGCCACCAAGCTGAGATCACTGCATCAATAGTTTCATGTGTTTTGCCATTTACATATTTTCTAGATAATCGTTAAATCAAGAAGAAAGAAGGTGAATAAGAAATGACTAATTCTTGAGGGTTTTTTTTACTCAATTTAGGTATTTCAGTTAGATATTTGAAGTTTGATAAAATGGGTCAGGGCCTTGGTTTCAAATAATCCTTCTTCCAGTTGACTTTCTCATTGCTAAAAATCTTCCTGTAAAAATGAATTAAAGACATCCCTTCTGTAGCAGGATATTTTACATATGCCAAAAATAAAATCTCTATTATTAAAGAACTTACAGTCTGCAAAAGTAAGGTCAAAGAAGCAAAAAAGAATCTGGATGAAACACATTATGAAGTTTTAAAAGGTATACAATAATTTAACTTCATAACTCAAAAGCTGAATTTCAACAACACATCGTGCTATAGTTGGAAAAAAACAAATAGCAGGACTGACAAAATACAGAGTAGTAAAATTTCATGTACAAAATTACATCTCCTACGCAAATTCCAGCCCAGCCTTTTAGTGTTAAATTGTTCAAAAATTGTCCCCATTACTTAAGTATTGAAAAGTTATTGAAACTGATGTCTTGAAAGAGCAAGGGAGCCATTTGTGAAGACTAAGACTAACAGTATGGGTGCTATGATGCTCTTTGCATTCACAAAGTAGAACAGCACAAGCAATCCAGTATGGAATTTGACAGTACTACCTATTTTAAATTTGACCATTAAACACGGGATCATATATGATATATGAATCATAGATGAGATTGGTAGGATTATTTATGGTTTAATAAAGGAAATGACACTTCTTCTTTCCTCTCCTTAATGAATACCTGAGGGGGGGGGGTGTGAACAGCACTGAGAATTACTATGACAATTTGTTACAATAGAGTTTACAAAAAGAACATTAAAAACTTTCAGAAAGCAAAATAACTTGGACAAATTTTTACTCCTCTAATCACTTCCATTTTATGTACACTACTGTTAATATAATACAAATGGTATTTAAATGGTAAATTTAACTGCCTCTGACTGCTCTCAGTGCAGTTATTTGCAGTTTCTCAACCTCTGCATTCACACTAGGTTTTCACACATTAAACCCAGTTATTTCAGTATTAAATAGCTAGCTCCACCTAGAGTTGCTTAAGACCTGTTCCAACAGGCATTGAAAAGCAGGGAGCCAGCCATAACATGTAGCTGTACACTGCTACTTCTGCTTGCTGCTTTGGAAAAGGAGTCTCTCATCCACCTCACACAGAGAACTGACACTGCCAAGCTTCATTTTCACCAGCACTGACTGTAAATAGTTCTCATGGCCTCCCACTTATAAAATATGCCATCTTCCTTCTTTTGTTTCATTTTTGAAACAACGAAATACAGCTTTTAAAGTCTTGGAGAGACAAAAAAGAGTGCCAGAAGTCGTCTAGTAACTTAGCAACACATTTTGTTTCCACTGATTGGGTAGTATTGCCATTGCTGTGACAGACTCTTTCAGGCCTAGAAGTTGTTTCTCAGAAAGATTGTTCCTCCAATATGGACTGAACCTAAGGAACAGCAGATGGCTCATCTGTTCTTATTGTCTTATCCTGGGGAATGGATATTTGTCTGAATAATGCTTCTATTTGGTATATGTGAAGCTTTCAACCCAAGATGACTTTAGGTTGCATTTTCTCTACCTTGACAGAAGGAAGAGCTCAGCTTTAGTCAGGGTTGTGGTAGAATCAGAATGCACATAGGGCTGACTCACTAAGTTTGCATGAAACAAAGTTTCATTAAAAAGGAAGTTGCACATTTCTCAAATTATTGATTGTATTCATTTCAACAAAACACAAGTTGCAGTAACATTTAGCTCTTAGGATAACTTGATATAGTATCTGCAGACTACAAGATACTATTTTTTTCTTACTAACACTAACCTGTAAAATTGTATTTTAATCTTCTAAAAATCCTACTGCTGAAGCTGTTGGCAGTAAGCAGACACAGCAATTTTGAATGTTTCATAATGGCTGAAGAAAATCAAAACTTTCTTCCCACAACAATAACTAGCAAAGATGAAACCTACAGTTTTTGTCACAGAAAAACAAATCTTGTATACCTGTCCCTTGACACTGTACCCTCACTGGTGTCCTCCACCTGGAACTTGCATTTCAGAGTCTGAGGAATTTGCACCATTCTCCTCCAGGACCAGCTGATGCTACTGACCATATCCTTCATGGTAACAGGTAGGTTTAGTGTCACAGAGTGAAAGGAAAACCTGGATCACTGAATCCCTGCTGTCTCGGGGACCACTTCAGAAACTTACTCTGCAGGTTCTTAAAAGCTGTGGGACTCCGACTGCCACGTTTTGTTTCAGAACTAACTTCCAAGAGCCAGAAATAATTTTCAAACTCTGAGCCTCATTTTATTCAAGCACATTGTCTTCATCTTATAGTAGCTTACAGTAAGCCAATTAATAAGAAATATCTGGTTTGCTTTTAGTCATTATGTCTACTGGTTTTTAAGCTGTTCACTTTATCTTAAAGTAAATCAATAAATAAATCTATTTAAACAAAATGCACACTTACCTGTAAGCATTAATGTAATCCTTTCTGTGTTGTAGAAGAAAATCTTTCAGCTTTCCAATATGAGAAATCTAAATGAACAGAAATCATAATTAAATTTCAGTCACATAACTGATTATTTTATGTTTGAAGTTCAGTATTCCACACTTTAAACATGAATTTGTAGAATTATTTATGCTGCAATTAAACAGAATAATAAAATTTACTCTTTTATACTAGAATTTTAACATTTTCCGGGCAGTCAATACATAAAAATAATCTAAAAAACACCTGCTGTATGAAGGTCCAGCTCACAGAAAAGCAGTGAAAACACATATCTTCTGTCCAAAAAGCATAAACGCTAAATGTAACTACAATATTAAATATTAAAAATATTAAATATTGTAACAAAACATAATCTAAATTGTCTATCCAGAATTTAATGTACTCTTTGTAAATAAATTCGTTTTGGAAGACTACACAAAAAATTTTTAAACTATTTACTGATGAGTGTAATATAAATATTCAAGTTCAGTTACCAGAACTTGTAGGGCAAAGGCACTGTCTCTCTCCTTTCTATTTTTGCCATAATACAGTGATCAGTTTGTGCCCAAACTTAAGTAGTATCTCTATCATCACATAATCATTACTAAGTTTTGCCAGAGCATACATCCCAATTAAATTTCTATGTCTGGATTTCCACCTTACTGTGGATAACTTTTACTATAAATCACCTTAATTTCTTTATTAAAAAATCTTTACAAATATGCTTCAGGAAGATGAAAAAAAAAAAAGACAAATCTGAAGAACTTTTGCAAACATTATTCTGATTTAAAAGATTTGGTGTAGCATATGATGATGCTTATTTTGGAAAATGGAGAAACTACAGAAATGTAGCTTAACTTGCCAGAGAAATGAGATGACTACCAGTATGACTTTCTTGGCAGGTCTTGAAGAAAACATGATGGGGAGGGGAGAAGGAAGAAGAATTCTACATATTAATGGTATGTATTTTCACAGGGATCCAAGGGGAACCTTTTTAAAGCATATTCTTAAATATTCATTAGTAATTTGGTGTAAAAAAGTATACAAGGAATTTTGCAAAACCATAGTTGTTGTAGTTTACAAATGCAATCAATGTGGTTTACTCCATATATCTGGGAAAAAGCATCAGAAGCTGTTCAAGTCTTAAAATCCTATTTTCATGCAAATGATCCTTGTAATTAAACAAACAAAAAACCACAGAGAAAGAACACAGAATAGTTTGGATAAATAGAAGATTAATTCTCCCAATTATTTTTTTTCAAAAGATCAGCAGCTCTTTGATAAAAGAGGAAAAAAATGTACTTATAAGATCACAGTGATTTGTGTAACTCACAATAAGTGTTTCCTTGTGCAAATAAATATCCATCCCATTTCCCTATTATTATTTCCTGTGTTTCATTTTACTAGAACTCATCATACTGGATAAGAATTTTCCCAGTTTCCATGTTTCAAGTTTTCCTTGTGAATAACAACACAGGAAATTTCATCCCATTCATGGCAAACTGAGTTCTGTCAGTACCTCCAGTAGATCCAAAGTTTCCTAAAGTGCATCACACACAATAAAAGGGAAATACTGCAATCACTACAAGAACAATGAAGCACAAAGAGTAAGCTAAACCATTCTACAGATGCTCCTTCTCACTGCCACTTGAACTTATTACTTGTACAGTAATCTCTTCCTCAGCTCACACTTGGTATGTCATCGAATTTGCTGAATAGGTAAATTAAGCCTGACTGTGAAAGCAAAACATTTAAAAGTCATACAGCGTTCCAAGGGAACAATAATACTTAATAGGCAGAAAGAAAGTACTACAGAGGACAAAAGGGAAATGTAAAATAAGAAACATGTTTCAAAACACATTAATATGCAAACAAACACTAAACTAGAAAAGAGATTAGCAAAATTTTGTAAGCAATAAATCTTAATATTACTGCAATAGCTACAATTTAGGAGTGATTAACAAGCAGAAAGAATCAGAATGACAAGCAAGAACACTGTCTTACAGTAATTAATTCATCTAGTCACAAAGAGCATTCTATTTAGGCTAAAATTGTCATCATGTGTTTGAATTGCACTGACCCCTCTTTGCCTCTCCTTCATTTGTAAAGCTATTTTCATGAATTTAGAATGACACCATTATGCCCATACTCAGATCAAGCTCCTAGTTCCCAAGATTTGCATCAGAAGTGAGATTTCTTGTTCTACTTTCCCTCAAATTCTAACAGCATCTTCTGCAATCCTGCACTCCTGATGTTTCCCTTTTCTTTTTTCTACAGAGTACTACTGGCATAGCTTTGAATTCAATTTGTCATTACTATATCAACAAAATTAAACAATTTTTATGAAAAAGGTCTCACTAGCTTTAAAGGGAATGTAAATTTTATCTCAAAAAAAAAAAAAAAAGGGCTTTTTGTATGATGTTTAATCTTGTATGTGTGCTTAATCTTCTGCAGACACAAAATATCCCTGATTGTACAGATATAAATCTTGAAGATATCTCCAAGGTCATCAACCTGCAATTATTCTGGGGCTATCAGACACACCATGCACTTTACGAAGTTATCAAGCTTCAGCCTAAAGGTAATAAAGGCTTCTCTCTATTTACAATTTCATTACAATCCTATTGCTCTTATTACGAATACAGACTAATTTCCAGATTTACGATTACCAACTTCTATACATCTGTTCTTGCTTTGAAACAGTCCTTACCCTTAAAAGCTCTGCTTCCCTGTATGCTTGCTTGACTTTACTGTCAATAACTCTGTCTCTAACTTCTGTACCCCAGACAAATAACCCCAAGCTTTTAGTTTCTTCTCACGAAACAGTTCTGAAGGTCCCTAACCCGCAGCTTTCCTCTGCATTTGTTCCAGTTTGTATCCACCCGTTTCCAACGCAGATGATTAGAAATGCATTCACTGGCGTTAGTTACTTTGTAACTCAGCTGGAAATACCTTTTCTTCCACCATTTTCATTTATTAGGTTCAAGCTTATTCTTTGTTTCGGTCTCCAATACATATTCTACTCCTGAATTTCTTTCTCCTCCCTACAAGATCCCAGAGTCATTCAGTCCTTGCCTTAACTTATCATGCTCCTCCCTCTCAGCCCTCCCTCATAAGTGAATTTTACCAGTCTGTCTTACTCTAGATGAATTTTTAAATTCATCTTGCTCTTGTTTTAGGGAATGCAAAACTTAATTCCCCAATTAACCTCTCTTCAGCCCAACACTTCTTTCACTGCAGAAGCATTGCTTCTCCTTATTCTTCTTATCCAGTTAATATTTCCTCTGGTAATCTCCTCTACACTTCCTGCAGGCACTTTATCAAACACTTTACCATTAGTCTCTAAGTCACCTTAATCAAGGAAAAGCAGATTTTCTTAAAGCATCAAGATGGTTGGATACACTCTATTTTTAGTAAGACAGCAAATTATACTTCATTTTATCTTGTTTTCTGTTTGTCTTCTTCCTCTTAAAATCTTTTCTGAATCCTGGACCACTTCCAAGTCAGGTCCTGCTGATGTCATTATCAGTTTCCCTTTGCTGACCCAATCGTAGGCATTAAATTTGCTTCCCTCTGATCAAATAATACCATCTTCAATTTATTTTCATTTAAAATATATGATGAGAACCTGGGATTTCTCAAAGCCACTGCATCTGAACTCAACCCAAAGATTACCTGATAACCACAATTTGAGTGCATTGAAGTTCTGAGACCTCCCAATTTCCAATTCCACACTCTGGTTCCCAGAATACATATTGCTTTCACCCTGCTGGTCCATGGCTTTTTCCTTATTAATTTAGTCTCAAGTCCATGCTTAAACTATTTTTAATCTACACTCCAGTTGCATGACAAATCCACTTTTTTTGCTAATTCACTTTTTATTGAAATAGCTAAAGAATATTTTAACTTTCAGAGGGTTTCAATACCATTAGTTAACTTGTCATGAATTCAGCCAAACCTGACTTTATCACCACAAAACATCTTCTCTTCTGTAAGTTTTCTTGGCTAGTCTCTCTCCCCCTCCTTTTACTGCCTTTGGGATAATATTTTTGTTATCTTCTGTAATTCTTTCTACAAGAATTTTAAATCTCATTTTCATTTCAGCACATCCATTTTTTGGCACTCCATGTACCCATTCATCATAACTGCAACTTCCTATTTGTTGCACATGCCTGTTTTTGAAACATTTATACTATCACTTGACACAGACATCAAAAGTATAGATAACAGCAATTTGAAAAAGTAGTAAAAACACATCTGAGTACTGGCCTCTTGACATGGTTCTCATTCTTTGCATGTGGAAATTAGCTTTCTTCTCCTCTGAAAGTCTGGAGCCAAGAAATAAGCCTTTCCTTCAACCCTGAAATAAATTATTTCTTTTTTTTTCCCTGAAAAGATAGAAGGACTTAGAGAAAGGCCCTTCAGAGTTGCAGCACTCTTGCACTACATTAAACATACCTTACAGGGTAATACTACTGTATTTTCAGATAACTGACATTTTTATGAGAATCAGCAGAATAAAATACCATTCCTCACAATATTGCCAGCATCAGTTACATCGTTACAGCAACAGCATCTTTTTGAGCTTCTGTTCACTACCAAATTCAGAGGGCTACGTTCCTTTTGACAACAAAGACCACTTAGGAAACTTCAGACTCTCCCTTTCCCCATTCCCACTGGCACACCTCTTGAGGGTCAATATCACATCCCAAAACACTGAAATTACTTTTTTTAAATTACTCTTCTGGAAATGGAGCTTATAATGTCCAAAACCAAATACAAAGAATCAGTTTCTTCCATTTCAGGTCCACAAATACCTGTATCAGCACTGTATCAGAAGCTGAATAGCACCAGTAGAGAACTGCCTACAAGATGTATCTGCCATGAACAGATAAGGTATATTTAATTGCAACTTAAGAAATTTGACGTGATAATCTCCTAAGCTCAGGTACTGAATCTGGAGATTCCAGGTGTTTTTAAAAAACTCCTAAGTGTAGTTCTAATCATGAAAACACAATTAATTCTCTACAGCAGCAGTTTTGCACTCTGGCAACAAAAGCATGACCATTGTGCAAGTGAAAAACACTATAAATTCACATTAAATCCCGTAACATAACTTTTAAAAAGTTACTTTAGGTTCCAGTTTGCATTTATCTTCATCGTAAACTCTCTCTTTACTACATATATCTGTGTTTTGTTGCCACTATAGATGTTTTAAACAACTCTCATTAAAACATAAAAGCAAATATTGCATCTAATGCAGGTCTGACACAAAAGGAAGCTGTGAATGGCTACCATCTGCTACCACAGGTGGCATGCACAGCTCTATTTATACTTGGGGCTTGCACTAGAAATGGTAGATATTCCTCTATTTAGAGATTTTTCTAATGATTTCAGAGCAGGCTATGTTATTAAATGAGAAATAGGAGAGCATTCCCTCAAAGCAGCATCTTGAGGGGACGCACAGACTTTAGAATGAAGCTACTGACTACACTTCCTTCAGTCTCTTAGCAATACATACAGCACTTCTTTCCACTCCCAACAAAGAATTGATCACTCACGAAACAGTAGGTTCCAATTTGCATACGTTTAACCCACTGCAAGAAGCAGCAGCATTGTTTACGATTAAAATGATTGGAGTAGGTTCCCGTGACATATTGTAGAGAGAATTCAACCATGCTGAATAGTCATTTTCACTGAACAAATATAGTGTTTTATCAAATTTATTCTTCCATCAGAACAATAAGCAACTATTTCCTACCATATAAAATTGACTGTTACACTTTGTGCTATATCGCCACTCTGGATTTTTTAAAAGGTGTACTTTGTTAAAGGAAACTTTAAAAATACTTAAAGCCAAACCACAATAGAAAGGCTTTTGTAAAAGTCACGAGAGACATGGTATTTACTGTTGATTCAGCAGCACTGACAAGCACTGCTGATTGAAGTTTCTTAGTAACCCTAAAAATGGGGGCTGTAGGGGGGGGAACTAAACAAACTTTTACATATATTTTTTCAATATATTTGAAAAGCTTTATCTCCAATGTCTTACCTAAATAGATTCCATCTATAGATTCATGAAAAGGTGACTCTATTCTACGATTCCCTCTACAAAAAGTGAAAAAATTAAGATTGTTATGAGTATCTAGACACCTATCATGTTTTCAATTCCAACCATACAGTCGACCCAAAAATACCCACTCCCTATTTCAGAAGAAATTCAGAATTCAGTACAACGATGGGTGATATACAGGGACAACATGTTTCTGACCAAAAAAATTAGTCTCAGTACTAGGAGGAGATACAGTAACTGGCATAAGAACATAAACTTGTTTTTCTAATTTCTACGCCATATTAAAAAAAAGGAGAGGAAATTTTTCATGGTTAGTGCAGGTAATGAAGGCAAGCATTTTCAGAAATCTGGAATAAAACCCAAACAGAATAGGTATTATGTACACAATTTATATTGAAGAATTTTAAAACTGACAGCTTGGGCTCTTACCTAAACTATTAAAAAAACTAGTTACAAAATCTTTGATTAAGAAATTACTCCTATGAAGAAGTTTATTTAAAAATACAACACATGAAAGGCCAGGTCCCACACAGCTTCCTTGTAGGTTATATTTTAAGCGCTGTCAGCTTATTGAATCAACTCAGGCTCCTGCTGGATGTTAGCAAGAACACATAAGATTTTTGTTTTTAAAATACTGTTACTTGGATTCTACATTTCAGAAATTGGAACATTCAAATTGTATAATTCCCTGATCCACTGACATGCAAGACAGATTAAACCAATTAAATTAAACCAAAGTTTAAATCAGGAGCTGAAGCTCTGAATTTAATAGTGTGAAGACTTCAAAGTTCTTTACAGGGATTTGGCTGATGACTTCCTAGCAGGCCATGAGGTGGTGCTGTCCCCCCAGAATTCACGGCAGGGGCACACTGGCTGCCTCCAAATGTCAACCAGCCAGTTTTCAGATGATTTGTCTCTTGAGGGGATACATTTGGTTCAGGTTTCCCCAGCAAACGTTGAAGTTTCTAAAATAGGTCACACAGATCAATTGCTCTCGTAATCTGAGACCCAAAAGAGCAAATAATATCTAAAGTGTGGCGTGGGGGTGGCCCGGAGCTGGAAGTGGGGAGCAGGAGGCGAGGAGACAGCCAGCCTGGCTACCTCTAATCTCAGGAAAATTGTGACTTTGTTCAGTTTCTGCTTTACATCAGCAAATACATTACAGCAACTCAAAAGCCAGGGAAACATTTTAATTGCATTTTATTAGTAGTCTTGGATTCAGAGCAAAGGAATTAACCAAGAATGGGGGGATCATATTAATAAAATGTGTGATATATGAGATAAGAACATTCAAAACTGGATTAGTTGAATGAAAAGTCATAAAAATGAAGACAGGCATTTTGAATTTTCAAGGTAAAGATGGCACAAAACTTTAAAAATATTTTTTAAAATGTTTAACATTATCAGTATTTTTTCTGATTTAAAATAACACAATTTTATTTTTGTTGAATGAAAACAAAATTTTAAGGAACCATTGCAGAAGCTGGCATTAGCTGTTGTGGAATATTGGAAGTTAAAACCTGCCTGAATAATACCATAGGCAGTATTCAATGCCCATTAACAATCCTCCAAACAGCAATAAGAAGCGAAGAATTTCCTGACACTTAGTCTGGAGCAGAAAACACTTCATTTTGCTTAATATCAAACTGCCAAAAGGGAAGAAGTAAAAAAGCACTGTCTTGTGTACTATACTAAAAAAACCAGTTGGCTCTAAACAAATGTGGTTTGGTTTGTTTTTTTTTTTTTTTTTTAATTGTTGCTTTACTTAACATTTTTATATGCATTGCCTACGGTTCAAAAATTGTCTCACTGATTTATGCTACTGTCAGTTCACACTGAAATAGTTTGCCTCTAAAATTCACTTTAGATCTGCACTTGGGTTTTATTCATTGTTTATTATACAAAATGGAATATTTGGTACTAAGTAAGTCATTATCAGCCTAAAGCTTCATCTTACTATGCTTTCCTTAAAAGTAATCCAGAGCTAGTATAAGATTTGGTCAAATGTATGATGAAGAGCATATTCTTAGAATTTTGTGACACAACTGCATTTTTTGTTCATGACTCTTCTAAAAGGTGTGAAGCAAAATAAAGATCTGAGAGCTTGAAACCTCCAGTTCCTCCACTGAGCACGATAAAGACTGAAAGTATCCAGTATCACTGGATGAAGTTTTTACTGGGATGTTATTTGGGGATGAGGTTGCTGAATGTTTTAAAAATGTGTATGGTCCCTACAGCAAACTTCAACTGTATAGAAAAATTACTTCGAAGCCACTGATTTTTTTTTTTTTGAAGAATGAAATTATCCTAAAATATATTGTATATTCTTACAACCACTTTAATGCTTTGTACTTCAGGCATTTATAAATAGAGAAAAAAAATCTTATTTTATAATTACTTCCAGAACACTGAATTTCAACTCTGAACCACAAAAAATGTAATACACATAGAATTTAAGATAGAGGTCTGTGTAAATTTTGCCACTGTTTTCTTAGGTCTTGTGGGAATACACTGTTTTGATACCATCACATACAGAATCACATCTAAATATTCTGAAAACAGTCTGTAGAGAGTCAATAGGAAGATGTGGTAACCTCCCGAAAAAATTAACAGTAGGTTTTCTACAATGTAACATCACGCTCAATGGTTTTAGTAACCAGTTTTCATTTATTCTCTGTGGCAACAAATAGTTTCAATTACAAAAAAAAGCACAACATCCGATTTTAATAAAACTTACTATTTCCATTTTTCCTGTTTGTTTTCCAACTCTAATCATAACTTTCTTTAGCATTTGTATTTTTACTCAATCATTGAAAACCTCACTGACTAAAATATAAACCCCACAACAATTGTGGGGAATGTTTTGGTTGAGATATAAAAGGAAATTGGCCAAAATACGTATTTGCAATAATTGGCCTTTACCACTGATGTTCAAAACGCTCCATTTACGATCTTTCAGTAACTGCATTCAACATTGCCTGTGTTTTTCGGTAAGTGATATTTTTCCTGTCCCTTGCTCTCACAGTCTGAACTCGTTTATTATTATGTTTTCTAGACTCAAAGATGTTTTATGATATAAAGAGAGATTTCCAGTCTCATTTAACTGATACTCAGTAATCAAAAGTTACCCTTTCTGACCATTCTGAAATTCAGCATCCAAGTTCTTGCAGTGCAGTTCAGAGAGCTACAAGTGCACATGCTTCACTTTGGGACTAAGTTGAATCTGCTTCAGCACAAGCCATCACGGGGCACTGGAGCAGCCGAGCCTGGGGCTCGAGGTTCGAGCTCTGCTGGAGATGCAGCCGGAGCAGAGTCTCCCTTATGCTTCTCTGCCAGGCCCTTCCCATTCCCAGTTCTACATTGTCAGTGTATCTACACTCATACACACCTCTACACTGATGGAGTGTGAACTGTCACAGCACTTACTCTGTCTCGAAATCCTACCACTCTGTCAAATACGACTCAGAGGGACAAGCATCATTCTGTTTCCATGTCTGAGTATTTTTCTGGATTTTCATCATTGGTATAATAATGTTCTTAGTGCAAAAGTCCTTTTATTATGTTTCAAAACCTTCACTTGTACGATGCAGATCAAACATTACTTTAGTGGTTGATGTAGCATTTATACCAATTAAGTTTCTCCCCCACTAAAATACTGGACTGGGCGAAAAAAATGTCCAGTCAGAAACAAGATGCTTATGAACCCTTATGTAAAGAACAGGTATAGATCAGGCACAGAAGCAATAAGTAAATATACTAGAAATAAGCTAATTCTGTACAAATTGAGATTTTAATTCAAGTGCTTTATAGTATCAGCAGAAAAAATTAAGACAAAAGGCCCTTTCTGCCCCTTCTTCTCACATAACAGGAAACCCCAAGACTTGGATCCTCTGCCCTAAATGGTAGGAACTTACTGGGCCCTGGTAACTGTAACTCCTTCCACGGCTGATGCAGAGTGATGCACTGAGTGGCTATTCACATCCTCAGTAAATCCAGACAGTTTCTCAATCAGACACACAGATCTCCTCCGTGATGCTCCACTTCAAGTGGTCTGCTTTGCTGCCTTTTCTGAGCAAGTCACTACTCCTCTGTTAGAGCACCAAGGAAGGAGAACTATACAAAAAAATTCCTTCTGCACCTCTGGGGATCCACTGGTCCTTGTAACAGCAAGCTGAGGTGAGGAAAAAAATAATAGCACAGAAAAAGGAAAATCTTTTTAATAGGACCAGACAGGGATACTAACAGTCAGTCTGAAATCCAGTTTTATAGTATTATCCCTTCACCCTGTCACTTTCTAAGAAATAGAAGTGTCTTAAAATGGTGATTAAGGCAAACCACGACAAGTTCTCAACTCTACAGCAATGGCAAGAAGTTTATCAGAGCACAAGTGGGACTAAAAGCATAACAGAACACCGGCACCTTACTTTGTCCCCACTCCAGGATCTTCTGACTTGACCAAGTCCAGGACAATATCCCTTCCTTCAGAGCACATCACCCTTTCATATTCCCATTATGTTAACTACCAAATGACCATTAACTTCCCAAGGTAATGTAGGAAGTGTCCAGAAAAAAATCTCTGGACCTCAGCATTTTGTCCATCACAAAATGCTGTTCATGATGGTTTTATCTATCTGGAGGTATTTGCTAACTGGTTTCCCAACCAAACCAAAAAAGAATTATTTGAAAATTACTTGAACTACTTGAAAAAAATCCAATAGGTAGTCACACGGAAATTTCTCCCAAGAAGGTGCTTGCAGAATTTGTGAGAAGGAAGCTTTAGCTGTAATTAAAAGGGAAATCAACGCTGTTCTTTTGCATCTGAGCAATGCTGACAATTCAGAAGTATATTTTTAATCACTGAAAAGCAGAAACTCCTGACAAGATTTCACGTTGTGAAGTAACGCACTTTTCCTTTCTCACTTTTTTCTCAGGCATGAATCTCAGTAAGACTTTTTTAAATGTCCACTTCCTGTAATTTTGGTAATTTTAGAGTATAATTATTTTTACATTTTTATGATGCCTTTGGGGTATCATTACAAATATTTTTTAAGCATTTAAACTTAGAAAAATAAAATTAAGTAATAGCTTCTCTTAGGGAGAGACTGTCAGTCCTGTTTTGAATAAACAATCCCTTTAAAAGGCAATCTAGAGATTTATATCTACTGTAACCATAGAAATTAATCTTGAGTTTAAATAAAATAGAGTAAAACATAATTTATTTAATGAAAATCAGAACAGTGCTATTGCAAACGAAAGTTGGGTTTCTGCTTTTTTAAAACAACAGCCAGCTTTGTACATAGTCTTAAGATTTTACTTGATGGGCTACTTCTTACAACTTAATCATACTCATTTAACCGATTTGAACAAAGCATTCAAATTTCTGAGTATTTTAATTTTACTGGATAGAGATGTCAATCAGTAAAAAAACGTTAAGACTTTGCAGATTTAAAAAGCTGCAGTTAAAGATAATAAACATTTTTAATAATAAGAGCAATCATAAGAAATTGCTACGACATTGCAAGGTGAACAAGAACCCAACAGAAAAATTTTTGTGAGTTTCTCATACAAAAAGTTTGGGAATAGCAGAGAAGAACAAAAAAGCACAAACTGAGAAACATTTTTATTTGTCAGTACAGCTAAAAAAATTACATTATATTCAGAAAAAACCAGTGGTTCCCATAGACTAAATATTTACAAGTTTGCATGAAACATTCCAGCATGCTGACCCTCAACAACAATCATAAAGCATAAAGAACTTCAAGGTTAAAATAGTTAAGTATTTACAGGTCAGTTAATTAAGAGTTAAAAGAGCAAAAGCATTTGCTGTATTTGCAAAAAGCAAGGAAAAGAACTTGAAGTTCAAGTGAGGAAACACTGATGCTTCACAATATAACATCAAAACAAAAGACATAGCCCAAAACCTAGAAAAAAAAATCACATTACAATAGACTGAAATAGTTTAGTGTGGGAACATCTGTAAAATTTATGTGGCTGTTACAGAAGTTGTGAAAAATATTGAAGTGTGAAGTAAAAGGAAACTTTATCAGAAGAAATACAACCTAACAGATAATTTCTCTAATTCCTGTATTATGATATGTATTATGATAAACTAATTGTGGCACTTACAGCTGTTATATTACCTGTATATAAGGTCACCTTGATCATACCAATAGGAAATTATCCAACTATATCAGAAAAATAATAAAGTTCAGTCTTGTTTACAATTATGAAGCTAAACTCTGAACTCTGTAGTCTAAACCCAAATCTTCTATCTATTATACAATGACAGCTTTACTATCAAAGAAGAGAAAGAAAGAAAATTAAGCTGCTTAAAAGCCAGAAGTTTCTAATAAGAAAGTAACTGTTCATAAAGCCAGAGTACCAACTCTGAACACCTCAAGAGATACAAGCTTCTGGTGTCCCCTTCTTATCTCAGCATGTAAAAGAGAACCATCTAAAAGAGTCAGCCAAGACAAAAAGCTTGGCTTGTAATACAAACAGGAAAAAGAGATTCAATGAAATGACCTTTGCAAGACCATACATCACAACTCAAAATACAACAGTCCACTCCTGTTTCCTGTAATAGGCTACCTCTCCTTACAATGTATTACTCATCCCTGAAAGCATTATTATTTACCTCTAGAAATTCATAGGAACCCAAAACTTCACGCAGTAAGTAGGTAGCTTTTTGAAGGTACATATCCACTGATAATGGATATAAAAAAGAAAATACACAATGTATAAATAGGGAGAGAACACAGGTACAAACCAAAAACTTAAGGTAAACAAAAAAAAATGTAAGGCAAGATCAAGATATACAAGAACAAGAAATAAAAGAGTTGGCTGAAATAAAAGGAAACAGCATCTGCATGGAGACATACCATCCCTGCATACTGCTGCACTAAGTCTGAGGTTTCAGCCAGCAGTCAACTCCAAAGCCTCCAAGAAGAAAGCACTGCAAACTACATCATTATCTTCATGGCTGCTCAGGAAACGAATGCAGTCTCCATTCTGAAATTACCAAGTGCCCAGCCAGCTGTGACCCAGTCTTAGGAAGCAGGATGGTGAAACACACACTGACACATATTTATTTTGTGAACAGGTTCCTGTTCACAAACACTCTGCAATGAGAGCACGTGCCAGCTATCCAGCATCTAAGTACACTGAGATGAGATCACAGTAACTACCTGTGTGAAGAAAGAGATTGTGCTTATTCTGCAAACTCTCACGAATGAGATGAAAAACTATTTTACAAAATAAATTTGAGATTGTATTTTATTTGAAACGCTCTGCTAGAAAGAATAAAACAGGGACTATTTTCCTTTGTCTGTTTTTTTAAGGCTACTACACACTTTTCCAACAGCTTGTGGAACACAAACATTACAAATGGTAACAAAGATGTTACCGTTCTCATAAAGAACTTGCTTTTCACAACTTTCTGCTAATCTACATATGGGCATTGCTGTAGCATGTAGGGCAAGAAGGAACCAACAAGTAACTAAAACACCACTATGTCAACAAGTAAACAGGTACCAACTGCTGACAATTTTATAGATTAAGTCATAGGAGTTACCAAGAAGCCTGGTGTTAAGATTCAGTGTACATCAAGCAGTTTCATTGTCTCTCATCAGCCTGTCCACAATGAAGAAATCAACATTACCTCCATGTCTTTTGCCATAACAACTAGATTGCTAAATGCTACTGCATTGTGTGGGGAAATAAAGAACTGGATGGAAACCACTTGTGTTTCAGCAGATAAGCATACAGAAAAATTGGAGTATCTCTTGTGAGACGGATACTGGTTTGCATACAATTTTCATTCAAGGTTAGAGTAAAATGTTACTGTAATTTGCCACACAATGTTTCGCAGCTCTTACATGAACTATGTGAATGGTCTTTCATGTCAAGGACAGAAGTAATTTTCCAGTTCCTGTTCGAGTTACAAACACCTGATTTAACAGATGTCATACCACTGCTGCACAGTTCGTCTCTGGATTACAGATAAATCAGTATTGCTGGAACATATTTCATCAGTATTTCAGTATTCTGCTCATGTACTGGGCATGAACTTAGGAAGAGAGAAAGGTAAACAGGAGGAACCTCCCTGCTGAGGAGCTCTCTCACAAGCAACTCTAAGATGAAAATGTTAAGTCTATGAAACATAAATAGGACAGAAAAACCTAATACTGGGAAGAGAATTTACCACACAGAGACTACTCAAGATTACTGGGTAAATGCCAAGCAGATATCTGACTGTAGGAGTAGATGGAACCAGTGCTAGTAAAGCCCGGAGCCCTGTGGCATGGAGGTGAAAAAAAGAGGAAAAACACTGAAAAGTGAAGGAAGGGAAGAATTGAAGACAGAAGAGAGAATAAAAGCAGAAGCAGAAGGGCATGGTCTGAGGAAAAGAATGAAAAACATAAAACATTGTAAGCTACACCAAAGCTAAAGCAATAATTATCATCTCAGTTCAAAGGAGAGACAGATATCAGAGACACAAGAGCTACCATGTACTTGGAAGAACAAGACCCTTATTAAATAAAATGAAACAAAACCACCTCTCCAAAAAATACACTTAATGAGTGAAGAAACAGCTCATCAATCCAATTATTAAATCTCTTAGGAGGTAAAATATTCCCCTTGAAGGTGTTCAAAACAGCCTAAACAAAACACTGTATGCTGTACATATGCTAGCAAAAAGAGGGTTAACCTGGCCTCATGTTTTAATTCTTTACATCACCTTTAGAACCAGAGTATCCACAAATTACAATTTTCCGCACAGAAACGAAGAACAATTTCAAATGTCTGCAGCTCTAATATACCAATGGAAAAGCACACTGTTGAACACACTGTTTATCAGCAGTGTAGATACTTAAAGTCAGGATATCTAAACTAGTTGGAAGCTAATTTTCATTCTTTTTTTTCCTAAATGTTCTTCAGTCCCCTTCATAACAATTCAAATGTTGTTCCTGGAATAAGCAACTCAAGTGTCTCTCTGACTACAGTAACAAGAAGCATGGAAGAGACAAAAATGGCTAAGGATAGAAAAACAAAGGGAAGGAAAATAAAGCCTGCTGTCTAAATAGAAAGTTTCACCCATGGAACTTTATTTAGTTCTATCTCGTTACACTGTATCAAATCAGCCAAACTGTGATTTTTTATGAAGTTCAAGTAACTCAATGTGATTTTTCTTTTATTTAAACTGATTTGAGGAATTTGCATTTTAGAAAATAAAAGCATAACTTTAATGACTGCATGCATCTTTTTATTGCTTAATTAGTAGCCATTATTAATACCAATTAATCATATGAATGGATTAAAGAAAAGGATGAAGTCCAAAAAGCAAGAGCTGGACAAGACAGAAGAAAAAAAAAAGACAAAGGAAAAATTATTTATACTGATTAGGCTTCACACAGACTGTACTTCTAATTTCTTTGTCTTATAGACAAATTAGACGGCAGTAAGAAAAAGCCTGCTTTCTGCTGCAGAAAGAAAGTAAAACAACTTAGATATTTGTGGGCAACCAAATTATCCTTCCTGTAGTTAAAAGTTTCTTTCTATTTAAATAAACAAGTATCTAAAAAATGTATAGAAAGTCAGGAAATGAATACAGTAACAAAGGAATCAAATGAAGTGCAAACAAAGAAGAAAATACCAACAACAAGAAATCAGTGACACCAAAACTCTGAGAGATTTCAACAGAGAACTATAAAATATGACAGAGCCAAAAATAAAAGCACACATTGTCAAAAAAAAAAAATTGGAAGGAACAAATAAGAAGGCAAAAGAAAGCTACATCTTTTAAATGAGTGAAACAGGAGAAAATGAGGTGGCTCCTGAAGAACCACAATTTTTTTCCAAAGCCAGTTCCAGGGATTATAATATAATTACTATTCCCTTGAGATTTAAAAATGATACTACAAGGAAAACTAAATGCATTTACTTGACCAGAGGCAGTTAAAAGATGTGTCCTCCCCGCCCGGGTTGGAGAGTGTACTCTGAGGCAGTGGACATGTACTAAGAGCTGTACATAAGAGCTGACTAAAGTGATCTGGTTTGAAAACAGCCAACACACAAACATCACTGAAGCACAAAGAACAAATACTTCCACTTTTAAAATTTCTATTTCTGTTAAACTGAAAACACAGGGGTTTTGGTTTTGTTGTTTTGTTTTTTTTTTACATAATACTGTTTCTCTCTTACACTACAAATATAAAACGTATGCAATGCACACAGCAGAAAATCTATTAGGTGATGTCAGCCAGATGCAACTAACTGAAATTTGGTACTTGCTTGCAACAGTCACAAAACAAAGTTGTTTTTCTAATGAGCAAAGAGGTGGAATTGAACCAACCAACCTTCACTTGAGACAAACGACTGATGTGGTCATGAAAAATCTCGAGACTAGGAAACACTCATTTTTCCTGTAACACATTTTTTGTCTATTGCAGTAGGCATTATTCTTAACAGTTACTGTTACAAGCCTTTGAATTTGGGGCTGGGAGTGTCACTATACTTTAGGATTAAAATTATCTAGATCAGAGAAATCACAGTGTAAAATCTAGACCTCTCCTTTCAGGTAACCTGCAGACTACAGGCTCTGCCTTAGTTTCCTCTCAGAACACACTAGTTTTAGCTGTTAGTCTAAAATGCTTTCATTTCTTAAGTTCTGTACAACACTGAAGCACTATAAAACAAAACAGAGCACAGAAATGGATCCAGCATCCTGGATGTAGTAGCCTTTTTTTATGAAGATATAACACAGTACTACTAAAAATTCAGAAACTTAGATCAACCATCCTTACTTTCAACNAAAAACCTTCAAAAACCCTAGAAGACAAATATTAGAGAACTTTTCCCATGCTTACAAAATAGAGACAAAATACATTCCATGCAATCTCTTGGGCCTCAGCTTTACAGTCAACGCAACATTCATTAGATCATTTTTTTCCTCGAGTGTTACAACGAAAACCAATTAAA
>WEIV01000067.1:230549-241308 GCA_013390005.1 Calyptomena viridis
TGACCATATTAGAATTCTAATGAGAATGTTAGAATAATACTTCATATTAGAGGTCTAATAAATTCAGGAGTTAAACCAAGACCTCTTCTCCTATTTTCAACCATAAACCAACACAACATTTAAGAGCTTCAGTATATCCTTGTAGGACCTCACCAACATTCCCTTGAAACCCATTTCACACTTCCTACCCACCTGAGACACGGAGAGGTAGGAAACACCAATCAGTTGCATCTTGCACTACAGAAATGAAAAATTCAATTTACAATCAGCGAGATTACATCCACATTCAAAACTGTTTAAAAGTCAACTAAAAAAAGAAATACCCAGAGGGAAATGTCAAGCAATCCATTAACAGTGGAAAAGCAAAGATTGAAAGGAATCTGGATTATATTTAATTGTATCTGGGGTTTGTTTTGTTTATTTTTCAAATGGTGGACAATACCTGAGGAAATTGAATAGATGTAAATTTGCATAGATGCAGCACATCTGCTTTTCAACAGCTCTCACCACCCTCTATCAAAAGGAAAGGCAGAGTCAGAATGAAAGGGTAAAAAGAGACAACAAACTGATCACTACAAAATGTCTTTTTTTGGCCTACAGAAAGCTTTGACACAGCACCCTGAAGTCAGGAAACTTACATTTTCAAGAAAGTATCCATCAGTTAACAATCTATGCAATTATATCACAGTAATATTTTCAACACTAAAGAACATTTTCCTCAAATTGCTGGAAATGATTCATACCTCCAATTTTCACCCTTTAATTGCTCTCACTGCTGAAGCTATTGTGCCAGGTTTTAACACTTGCCAGCCTGAAAAACATTTTCAAGTATAGTGGACTGAAGTTTCAAAGACAGAGAACACAATTACCTAATCTTTCACTGAAAAATTATATCCTTTTGTCTATGGTGAAACACAGAAAAACTTCATCCACTCATTACCAAAAATCACAAGTAATCAGCTCAGCATTACAGCAATAACTAATCCTGATGACCAAAACCAGCCTCAGCAAAAACACAAGTGTGAGCACTACGCATTGAAAGCAACGATACGTAACTGGTATTTGTGAGGTTGCAAAACCCTTATGTTTTGAAATAGCTGTTCCCTGAGATTAGAATTAAACTTCATTTTTGCTGATCACATATATGAAGCATAATCAGCATCCTAAATAACAGCATCTCCCCATTTTATTAATATTTCAATACACTTCAGAGTTCAAAGCCATTAACACGTGCAATGACTCACAAATTCTGTTTAATAATTGTCACAGAGAAGAAAACTCCTTAGTCCAACCCTCATTTTAGCAGGCAATAACAAAAGCAGTTACTTTTCAAATGTCCAAGATCATCCAACTCTACGTAAGTGAAGAAGCAGGATAAACTATACACACAGAAAACGAGAACTGCAGGATGGTGTGAAGAGTCACAGTCCTTCTCTGGGCTGCTATCCACCAAACTTGTTCTGCTTTCAAAAAAGCACAGGAGGAGGATAATCAGAACCTTAAAGTTACTAACTTCCACGGAAATTAGCTTTATTTTGGCCTCACTGCTAATACCCGGAAAAATAAACCCCAACAGTTAAATCTCTTGACAAATCACACTGATATCCTCTTCAGTGTGCTTATTTTTACGTTCATTTCTGTCCCAAACAAGAGATTATATTTCAAAACACAAATACGGAGCCCAAAGCTTGTAGCAATGACAGTGTATCAAAGTACTCAAAATAACGAGCTGCTCTTGCTCCAAAATCTTTGATAAAGAACCCGGAGAAACAGTAAAAAGCCCATATGCATCAATTACATTCACTAACCTGAAAATATTGTCTCAGCCCCATTCTCCCTTCTTCCATTTCCCTTCCTTTCTTTCCTATTTGGATGTATTATAACCTTCATATCATTTCCTGATATTCATTCTTTTTATCCATATTTCTATCTCCCATGGTAGACTGTCTCTTCTCCAACCTATATCATTCCATTTCCTTCCAGCTATGCCTGCCCACTTTCTACTGTCTGTGTTTCCCACTGTATCTGTCTGGCTTTTCAGACACCTCAAGCCCCACCACCCTGCCCCTGGCCCACCTTTCTCCTTCAGACGTCATGCTAATGTAAACTATGTTTAAGAAAAGAAAGAGGCTACCTACAATAAACCTCAGCTTTCTTCCACTTCCATACGCTCTACAAACTTCCACAAATGTTATCCTTATTTGTGGCAGGATGACAAAGCAAGAGCCCACAGGAGGTGTCGGCTCAGGGACAACCACAGTCGAGGAAGAGTCCATAGTGATCGGCTACATGATAAAACAATTCCTTCAACAACCCCAAGCCAAGAAAGAACCTCCCACAACCAGCCTGGAAAGAGGTGAGCTGAGGACAAAGACAACATCCTCAAAATGAGAACTGCAGCCTTAGATACTTTTGGACTCTGCAGCTCCACATGAGGTCCAGTCAGTCAAAACAAAATTAACAGGCAACTAAGGAAAATTGTCTCCCAAGCCAACTTTCAATCCTGCTATTCTGTTATATTCAGAAAATAATTCCCATGGAGTTAAGAATGCACTTTAAAACAAACAAACAAAGCAGTGGGGGACAACTACAGAAATGTGCACATTTTCCAAAATGTAAGAGTTCATAACTTTCCCCCCAAGGCCAATCTATACTCTCACCACTATTTCTGATGTGTTTTGCTAAAACCAGAAGCATTACATGGGGAACGTTAGTAATTTGGCACTTAATCCTAATGCATTGAACAAGGTCAGCATTTCATTCTTTTCCAAAGTATTTTTAAAAAAATCTTTACTCTGCTATTTCCTTAACCAGCTTTTTATGTGTTTCTCCTCTACTAATTAAAATTATCAACTTCTTTCCCTTCCATCTCTCAGGCTAAACTTCTTCTCTAACAAGAATGAAGGAAATGAGAAGTAAAAACAATAAATGCGTATAATTAAAAACTAACATTAACCATAATTCGCACACGAAAAGAGATAAATCTGAAATATTAGACAGCAGTACACTGTAACTTCCTATTTGAAAATGTATAATTCAAAATCATATTTTCTGCCTACAACGTAGGGGAAGGAAACCAATGTGCATGTAAATGAGTACAAAATGCAGCATTGGTGAGCTCTGGGGAAAAGAGCTGACTGTTCATAACCGTATATGGGAGAAGTCAGAACTAATCCTAATGACCTCAGTTGTGGGCCCAATTTATTAGAACTTACCTCTCATTAAAAGTTAAGAAGTGAACTGAAATATCACTTGCTGTCCAAAATTTGGCACAGTCATTCATTTCTAATAAAGACTATAATTGGCTACACCACAAGCAGTATATGTTTCCCCTGCATCCAAATATTCTCTCACGGGAGTTATTCTTATGTAATCATTAGAGTCAAAACGATCACATAAACTAACCTTATTAAATCAGGTTATAATTTTTTAGTTTGAGTATAAAACCAAAACCATTAAAGCACACTATTTTAATCATTTTTGGCAACTTCCCTCATGGCACTGGTTAGTATCAGCTATTCAATTACACTACATGACCATGCATTCCTTGATGCTCTGTTTGTGTTCAGCCACAGACTTTAATGGTACCACGCTTGGATATGGAAGTTTTAAGCATTAAGTCCCTTTCAGGTCTACCCTAGACCTGGCAAATACATATCCCATATCATAAAAGCTAATATAGCAAACTGCCTATTTCTTTATTTCGGGTATTTCTCAATCTTTTGAAAAGCTCACATACAATGTGACTTGTCCTGGAGTCACCAACCTCAACTTGACTCAGAACCAGCAGCATAATAATTACTGCATATTCCAATAAAAGATTTAATACTTGGCTTTTTTATATACCTTTTACTTTTAGAACAGAGGTGGTGTTACTCTCTGCACCAGCACACTGGTACCTGCCAAGCACCAAAGTTACTACATACCCAAAAGCAGGAGAGTGGAAAAGCCTGTAGACCTCCCAGTCTGCAAGTCAACTCTTTTTCTTATTATATTAAACTTGTATTAAGCACAAGGAATCCTCTCTTTGAAATCTAGATATCTAGATTTCTTCTACTAATATTTTTCAAACTTTTTTTTTATTTGTAAATCCCTAGAAATTTTCCAGTAAGGGTGTAGACTTGTCATTCTCTATTAGCATTGTGTACATGACATAATTCTGGTGGCTGGATTTTCTTCTTGGTACCTCTTCAAACAATTCTGAATAGTCAGAAAGTATAAATGTTTAAAACCACTCACTTTTACATATGCTATGTCAGTAATTACATCATGCTATTCAAGTGGTCTTCTATAGTCAGTCTGGGGGACCAGCTACTGGTTTGGGCATTCCCCATGATTTTTAGGCTTTATTAGTGTAGTGACAGTGGCAATGATGAAGCCATAGTGAACACCATAAACACTCCTACTCTTTTTTTCTCTTATGAGAATGCTCTAAATAACAAACTGTGCAAATATGTGCAGGAAGACCCCATGTTTGGGACCAAGGACAAAATATCAGCTTTCCATCTCTTCTAATAGCATTGCTATTTTTAATTATCCCATTTGCTGCATACCAAGGAATGAAATATGTTGGACTTTTGCAGGTATGCAAAAGTTGTTTTACTCTGAGCATGTAAAATTAAAAACTAAAATAAAACAAAAAAGCCTCCACTACCCTATGCAAAGCCAAAGCAGTGTACTACAAAAGTCAGGTGGCCTTCAAACTAAAAGTTTATTTATATTCAATGTCATTTGTTTTGGCTTTCACAACCACTAGTTCTGAAACGAGTTTTATGTTGAGATTTTTCCTCCTCATTACACATTTGTACCGAGCAGCTGAACATATTTTTATGTAAATATTGGCCTACATTGGCCAAGTTTTTGTGAAGAATCAGTTAATCACCCTACAGAATCCTTACACAGAACTTATATGAATAACAGATGTTGCAGCCTTGTGAATCTGGCATCCTTATGTGTTCAATGGCTTCAAACATGGACATTTGATCATTCTGAAATTCTGCATTTAAAGACTTAGAAACATTTAACCTTTCAAATTCTCCAGTCTCAAGGATATGTTTTCAGATATGCCTGGTATTGCTTTTGAAGAATTCACGCTCCAACACTTCATTTTTTAGCTTTTTGCAAAACCTTAAAGAAAAGAGAATCTCCCATAGCAAAACAACAAATTTTATTCATGGCTGCAACCAAGCCCACCACGAAATTCTGCCTGACCATTAATTTACATTTATTTCTGTTAATAGGCTGTACCAGCTTTGATTCCCTTTCTCCAACACATATTGAACAGTCAGCAGTGATAAAAACTTCTTGTTCCTTCAATATTTTCAAACACCTAAGAAACATATTTGACAGATGATACTCCCAATAGCTCAGACTTGCCATAAAAAGGAAATAGGAAAGGCTTAAATAGTCAGATTTCCTAATATTGTCCTAAAACAAAAACTCAAATGCCAAACACCTTCGAAAACTGACAATCTTTTAAAATATCCAAAATAACAGATTTAAGACATTGTAAAAATGTGAACAAGTGTCACGTAAATTCAGCCTCTGAACTGCTTATGCTTGTCACAGAGCACTTAGTTGCAAGATCATTTTTTTTACTGAAATACTTTTGCTCTAATACTTAAATTCTTCAATCATTTACTTAAATCTGACACCATACCAAGGAACAAATGTATTGGGTTTGTGTGGCAAGGTTTTGGTAGCAGGAGGGGCTACAGGGTGGGATGTCTGAGAAGCTGCCAGAAGCTTCTGCCATGTCTGACAGAGTGATCACCAGCAGGCTCCAAGACAGACCTGTCCCTGGCCAAGGCTGAGCCCAACAACAATAGTGGTTGTGCCTCTCGGATAAGGGGGGAGGAGAAAGTGTTGTTAGACAACAGTAACTGCAGCTGGAAAGAAGAGTGAGAATATGTGAGAGGAAGAGCTCTGCAGACACCAGTGTCAGTGCAGAAGGATGGCGACGAGGTGCTCCAGCTGCTGGAGCAGGAACGTCCCTGTTGCGTGTGGTGGAGACCATGGGGAGGCAGCTGTGCCCCTGCAGCCTGTGGAGGTCCAGGGGGAGGACCATGGACCAGAGAGCACGAGGAATCCTCCCCTGCAGAGGAAAGAGTAGTGGAGACAATGTATGATGAACTGACCACAGCCTTCATTCCCTGTATCCTTGTGCTGCTGGTGGGGAGGAGGTAGAGAATCAGGAGTGGAGTTCAACCTTGGAAGAAGGGAGGGGTGGGGAAAGGATGCTTTTAAGATTTTGGTTTATTTCTCATTCTCCTACTCTGATTTGATTGGAAATCAATTAAATTCACTTCCCCAACTCAAATCAGTTTTGCCCATGACAATAATTACTGAGAGGTTTCTCCCTGTTCTTATCTCGACCCACGAGCCTTTTGTTGTATTTTCTCTCCCCTGCCCTGCTGAGGGGGGCAATGATAGAGCAGCTTGGGTGGGCATCTGGCATTCAATCAGAATCAACCTGCCACAACTACATAAGCCTGTAGAAGTATGACGAAATGCAAACTTTAATATCCCTGTATACTGCATTTTAAACAGCCGTGTCACTGTAAAATCTAAGAGAAATAAAAAGTTGCATTTGTTTTAATTCACCAAAAAGCACTTCCATAGACACAATGAATTCTAGTAATTTTTATAAATTGCAAGCAGTGGAAAGTCTATCACTGTTACTGTAGCCTTCTCTTAAGAAAACCCTCAACAATCATTTCTTACCTGGTCCTAGTCAATATGCAACTGGTGAAGAGAGATGCTAATAACATTCACCATATATAAAGCATAAGTCATCTTTCATTACATATCAGACAACCCAATGGTTGCACAATGCAGCTGACAAACCAAAAAAAAATCAAACCAAATAAATAGTAATGGGTCAATGCGAGGGCAAAGAAAATCCTTTCAACAGTTCCTGGCCATAACATTCATCTTCAATTTATATGGATCAGTTTTGTCACAGATTGACAACATCAACAGCAACACCAGTCTTTGCAGCTAACATTACCATGGTTATAGATGACCTCGTGACATCCTTGTGTTAACAACTTAGTCTCAAATACAAAAACTCTCATCGGCTGTCCAGAGAGCGCAGCAATACATTATATCTGAGCATACAGTCATCATCTAAAAAATACAAATTGATACAGAATGCTGAAGCATTTCTTGTGACTAACGTGAAATACCAAGAACACACAGATATCCTTCCATCTCGAAATCAGCTTCTCCAAACAGTATCAATTCAAGTCAAAGCTCTTACATTTTGCATTCTCTATGACTACTTCAACCCACCTAAAAATCATGTTAAGTTTGAGAATGTCAAACAGGACTTTATAACTGTCTCTCAGGTGCAATGAAACTACCATAATCAAAAGCCCACTGTGTAGGATTACTGTTGCAACTTTGCCAGCTTCTTCTCCAAATGACAAGCACCTTCAATCTTTCTGAAACATTACTTAGAGACCCTATACAAGAAAGAAAACAAAAAAATCTCCACAGTCCTCAGCTCCTACAGCAAAATTCATAGTCCTTCAGGGGCAGAAAGGAGAAAGAGAATATACAATATACAAAAGTTACACTGCTTAATACAGTTCAGCCAAGCACTCAAACACATTAATAATGTGACACAAAACCTCTACAGGAAAGGCTGTAAAGGAGAACTCTGATCCTACAGCTGTGTGGTCAGGCACGACTGAGCATCCAGTCCCACACTGCAGCTGTGCTCCTGTTGGGACAGGGCTGGCTGCTGCTCCTGGAACTTGGAGCACAAGCGGCATCAGCACAGCTCTACCTGCAAGAGGCTACACAAACCCAGCCAGAATGTAACACTGAAAGGAGTAACTCCAAGTGTAGACTCTGTGTATTTCACTACCTCCATACCGGCATGTCAGATGGAGAACTTCACCTAAGGACTTTGGGCTTCTCTGGTTTGGAGAAAAGGAGGCTGAGGGGCAATCTCATTGCTCTCTGCAGCTTCCTGAGGAGGAGATGTGAACAAGGTGCCATGCTTTTCTCTCTGGTATCCGGGGATAGGACAAATGGGAATGGTTCAAGGCTATGCCGGGGAGGTTTTTGGCTGGACTTTAGGAAGCATTTCTTTACCAAGTGAGTGGTCAAACGCTGGAACAGGCTTCCCAGAGAGGTGGTTGATGCCTGAAGCCTGTCAGTATTTAAGAAACATTTGGACAAGCCACTTAATAATTTGCTTTAACTTTTCCTCAGCCTTGAAGTCATCAGGTAGTTGGACTAGATCATGACTGGAGGTCTCTTCCAACTGAAATATTCTATTCTGTGACTACACAGGCATAGAGAAAATGGCAACTAGGTGTAGCTTATTCAGGGTCTCTGCTGTTATCCTGTTTGGATTCTGACTACTGTCTTTCCTAACAAGCTTTATAGACAACACTAGTTAACCACTTGATACGTTCCTCAGATTAAAAAATAAACAAAACCCCTATATATATAGACAAGAAGAATTCGCTAGCTTTCTGGGAGCTTTTAAAAAATAAATATCTTAAAGCATTAATGCTTCCATAAAAGATTCCGTTTGCAAGCCAAGTTGCATAGTCCTGGCAGAAGAAGTTAAGATTTTTAATCACAAGGCTACAACCAAGTATTTGAAAGAGGGTGTGACACCTACACAACCAAATTAAACTATATTTGGCTGAAACAAGCAGTTAAAATAATTAACTTTACTATAAAGCTTATTCTTCAAGCTGCAGTTTCAATGCTTTATTCACACATTAAAATGGTAGTCTGATGTGTTGTTGGCTCATTGTCACAAGCATACAGGAGTTACAGAGCAAGGCCAATCCATGTCACTGATCAGCATTTCAACAGCTACTATGTTCACACATGCTTCAGCAACGCATTTTTAACTTTCACTTCTTCTCCAAGGTCGTTGTTTATATAAGTACCAATAATTAAACCCATTCTCTCCCAGATGGTTCAGCTCATCCCTGTGGGCATTAGCTGTTTACTTCACTTAAAGTTCTTGCAATTAAACAAGATACTTTCATCCACATCTTAGTCCTTCTTTCTGTTGTCTGCACAGTGCACTGAAGAAACTCAGAACGGGTGAGTTCTCAGTCTTCTCAGAGAGAACACTGGGGTCTCCAGGAAACAGTAGCTGTGAACAGGGGGAAACTAAAGGACTAAGGCAGGAGGAAAAAGACACGGCTATAGCACAGCATCACTGCACAGGACTACATCAGGGCAACGAGAAGATGAAGATGACGCAAGCCTTGAGTATGAACACGACGTTAAGAAAGAAAACCGAAAGTGGGAGGAAGCAAAAGCAAAGGAGCCCTGGCAGTAGAAAGAGAAGAGGGAGCAAAGGCTAGGAAGGAGGAAGAGGTGGCCATGAACCAAATCCGAGACTATAAATTATTTGAAATACAGACACTGAAACTGAGAAGGAGAAATTGATGTGCAGACATAGATAATACTGGTGGCAATGGGGCAGAAGGTAAAAAGCTTTGGAGGGAATGAACAGAAATCTGTGAATTGAGAATGGCACATAAAAACCTCAGATTTCCTCATGCTTCCTCTGCTACTACAAATAACTGTGAAACACCACCTAGTGCTAAACCTTTAAGGGGTAAAAACCAGTCCTGAGCACCAGCCCAAGTGCTGGAGTTCTGAATGGCAGATAGCAGCCTTGTTGATGATGCAGACATCCCATGTCTTGTGATAAAATTTCAATCCTTCCTAGGATTCTAACAAGTTACACACACACAAGTCCCTATTCTGTATGGGACAAGACTGAAGAAGCCTGTTCTCTCTTGCACTGCAGAATGTGGAATGACTTCAGCTGAAACCAGGAAAAATGCAGTGGGTTGGGGGAAGAGGTAATTCTCAAGGACAAGGATCATGAATGTAGTTTTATGAACAGGTCAGATTGCTACAGATAGATCCTCCTATCATGAAACTCACAGCTGACAAGTTATATGTAACTTTTTGTAATGGTTAATAATTATATATTCATTTAACAGGTATCCAGTTTGACATCCTCTACTTAGGCCTCAAAGCAATCACTAAGCTACTGAACATCAAGTGTTGCAAAACATATCAGTTTCTAAGTACTCTCTCTCAGAACTGGGAAACATACAAAGAGCAAAGAAATATGACATTAAAATATGTGCTTAATAATAATTAAATTATTCTTAATTGGAAAATGACAGAACAAGATAATCTGTGCATTCTTCATTCAGTCCTAAACTTGCATATGCATTCTATAAGCCTGTCTCCTCAAGAGGCTGTGTTAAGCAGTCTTTTTCTCTTAGTTTTTCAAACTACAGTCCAGTGCCTTATTAAATACACGTTATTCAAACCCTGCCTTTGACTCAGTATGGAGGAAAACAATCTGCAACAAAATTGTTCTTACAGAACGACTGTGTACTGTTACTAATGTCGGTGAGCTTTCAGCGCAGTAATTCCTTAAACTTTTCAGTGGTTGCCTTTTCAAGTCTTAAAACATGCCGATTACCTCTGTACATTTAATTGGCCTAAGACTGGTACTTTACAGCCGTGTGACAGGGGAGGCAACCAAACTAAAGACATCACGTAGGGAGCAGCTGACGAACTAAGTGCCCCGGGAGCGTTCTCCTACGTGGCAGCCGGCATGAGGAAACACCCGTGCGCACCAGGCACGGCCGAAGGGAGGGCGGCTCTGCACCACAGACCCGCAGCCCCGGCAGGAGGGGCCGCGGCCCGCAGAGCCCCTTGGGCCGCCCGGGAGGAGCCGCGGGGACCGCGG
>WEIV01000067.1:241369-272916 GCA_013390005.1 Calyptomena viridis
GGCAGGGATGCGGAGACGTGCTGCTGCCTCCTCCGATCTCACAGCGACCCTGCGGGGAGTGGAACCTATATTCCAGCGAACCGTGGACGTGTAGGCCGCCCCGCTGCGGCGCCGTGGCAGGTGTCGCCAAGTGGTGCTGGTTATACACGGTCTCCTGTGCTCGGCGACTTAGTCACGGCAAAACAGTTTAATTAGAGTTGATTAATACGTGTTAGCAGATCTGCACTGGGTATGGGGTTGGTGCCGGCGCGAGATTCCCTCGGGAAATGGCCACAAGTGTGATCAGGCACTGATCTCCTTAGTGGTGACCAGTGACAGGACCCAGGGAATGGCCTGAAGTTGTTCAGGGGAGGTTTAGGTTGGATATTAGTAAAAAGGTTCTTTACCCAGAAGGTGGTTGGGCACTGGAACAGGCTCCCCCGGGAAGGGACCACAGCACCAAGGCTGACAGAGTTCAGGAAGTGTTCGGATGATATTCTAAGCACATGGTGTGACTCTTGGGGTGTCCCGTAGAGGGCCAGGAGCTGGACTCGATCCCTTCCAACTCAGAATATTCTGTAATTCTGTGATTCTTTGTGTGTCCTGTGATCACATTTCCCCGAGCTATGTAGGTGGAGCAACCTTGTTACACCTGGAACGTGGAGTGATGATTCCAAAGTGGTCTGATTCCAAAGAAAGCTTTGTGAAAAAACCCTTGTTACTGAGGCAACTTTATTACCATGTTCTGTGCTGTAGAGTAGTTATGTGAAATTGCCTGGCACAGAGGAGGAAACTTTTGACCAAATAACTACTGATGGTGTTTATCTCTATCTATCTATCTATCTATCTATCTATCTATCTATCTATCTATCTATCTATCTATCTATCTATCTAATCTATCTATGCATATTCATCCATATATGCCATCCAATCCTCTGGGATCCAGCAGACACCATGTAGTTTTTAACTGTCCTTTCACTGACCAGAAGCACACTCCCTGAGACAGTCTCCAAAGAACACAATTTCAAAATCCTGCCTCACTCTAGTGGACTGGAACTTAATCAACCACAACTATTTTTCATATCTACTCCAGAGTATCAGGCTTTCTTCGCTTCTTGATTACCACTCTGCTTTCAGTTCAATTCCATCAATTCAGCCTTAGTGGTTCCCTCATAGTTATATTGTAATTAGCATTCATTCATACTTTGTTATTACTGTTCTATTTTAAATTGTGTTTTTATTGTGATATGGATATGTATTTCTAATTAAAGGAATAAACTGTTTTAAGTCTCTGTCCTCGGTGCTGGATTTACTATGACAATATGTTCAAGGTATTAAAAAGGTAGACAATGAAGGACACTCAAGTCATCACTCCAGGGATGCCAGCAGTATTTGATTGAACCCTGAGTCAAATGCTTTGCTCTTTCTAGATCAAGAGATTCAGTATAAAGATACTTCAACAAAGGACGTGTTTAATAAAGCTGGGTAAAACTCACATAGGAAATCAGACACTTTCAGTTATGTTTCCTAAATTTGCTGGGGTTTTTTATTGCATGGCCAAAACCAAAGCAAGCGTATTTAATAAACTTCTGGAAATGTCTTGATCACACTGACACCCCCAGTCTGAAACTCCTTGAATACACTTCTGAGACATGTTCATGAATGCTACACGTTAGATTAGTTTTTTATGTGCTGTGGTTCTGCCATCCTTACAGTAACTAATAACTCACTGCACAAACATGTTATTTCACAGGCACTCGCACAGGTAACTTTTTGCCAAGAGAAATAAGAAGTTCACAGCCTGGCTGACAGTAGTATGTTCCTGAAAGTGTAAGTGATAGAATTAACCTCTGTTTTTGTGCACATTCAACTATATAGTTTGTTTCAATACTTAATGAAGCAAGCATTTACACTTCCTTGAAGTATTCCCATTAAGTGGCCATTGGATAAGAATGTTTTTCATACTAGAGTGCTGCTTTTTTACATTTAAACTGTAGAAATATGAAAATTATTTTGAAATTTTGAACTTCACCTTCCATTCCTGCTTTTAGGAAAAAACACAATGTATTAGTGCCTATGTGAAATAATAGTTTAATCATTTTCTAATGAAATTTAGGTTCTTTAACTCTATATATTTTTGAAAGAAAAAAGAAGCTGCAGTTCATTAAAGCAAAGCAAATTTTAACAGACATGCTACAGTTTATCTTCTAACTTTGCAAAGATTTATGCGCATACTAAACTACTGTGAATATTCCCACTGAGGTCAATGGAACCACACATGGCACAGACGGTTAAGCACATAACTCTTACTGGATCAGGACCTTACCTAGAAATTTTTTCAGGAACAAGAAAGTCTCTATTTCTACTTTTTATTTGTGCTTTATGTATGCGACCAATAGTTACTGAAAAAAACACCCCAAAACAGTTATGATAATATTACACAGATAATTTTGAACCTCAACAGTCTTAAAACTTCCATTCAGGCCCAAGGAAATAAACAGAGACACATTTTAAAATGAACAGAGTATTAAAATCCCATACAGCCGATCTCATCTGTCAGAAATAGACTGAACAGATAATCTGGCAAAGGTAAAAGTTAAAGTACCATTATAATGTGAAAGAATGTTGCTCAAGTGGTCTAACTCATTAGGTATATAATACCCAGGGCCTCTGCTGTAGAGATAAATAGATAGCCTTGAAGATTACAACTGCTTTAAAATCAGTTGCTAAGAACTGGTGCCCCAAGCTTTTATTTGAACTTGATCCTAGCTTGCTGTACTGTAACTGCATCTACTCAGTAGTTATTTGTACTTCCACAGGCACCATCTTTTGAAAGCCTAAGGCTTACTTTGGAGCAGATAGGTTTCAATAGAACATGCTGGAGCTTCCTGTAATTGCTAAAAAGACTAATCTTGAAATTTAAGATTTTAAGGTTGGAGTGAAATTCCAAAAACACACACAAAGGACTACGGTCCCACCACAAGCAGTGCAGGTAAATTGGTAGGACCACATGCACTGTGCACTCTGTTGTGCCTCAGCAGGAGCATGTCTGGTAGAGAAGAAATTAGGACTTTGCAAACTACAACAGTTTTGTGTGCAGTGTGAGAGCAGCCTGATGATCACCAGGTCTTGATGTACCTTCTCAACAGGCGTGTCCAGTAAAATGTCCTGGGTCAACCAGACGGTGAAAAGGAGTCAATGTTTTTCTGTGGTTGTCAATCAATGTGCCCACTAAAGATGGGCTGCTGAGGTTTGTCTCCACTCAGAGACAGGTTAACTCCTCAAATTGTAATTTCCTTTGGTGTGAGAAGTAAACAAAGGGGATAGAGCTCCTGAACATCTTCTCTTCTAATGTTACAAAGGTCCTTACTTGGCACAGACAATAGAAAATGACATGATTTCCATTTTTATACATTTTGTATTTGCACTGGCATAAACATAGTGACTTTCTTTATGTGATGGCAGTGTTGCAAACTGAACAAAATATCAAAAGGAAGGCAATTTGCTCACAGAGCACATTTGTAATCAAGGCAAATCAAAAAGGGAGAAACCGTATTTGATTACAGTTTAGACTTTTAAGCCAACAGCGTGCACGCTTATTGGCTTACAGTCAAAGTAAATACAACTTTGTGCATGTGTAAAGAAATCTTCTTTGGTGTTTAAAAGTAGGACTGGATGACAATACAACCTATACAAAGGAAGTTTGGTCACTGTATACATTGAAACAAAGTTTTGTGGAAAGAATGGATATGAACTGAAAAGCTGTAAGCAACTTGCATTGTCAATGGCAACAAATATTGACTGCTAGAAACCAGTTCAACTGGCAATAACATCAAGGTTCTGTTATTCTTCTTGGAACAAGACAAAATTTACACCCAAAATGGTTCAAAAATAGAAGCCCTTCATGTAAAATATATTTTTGACTTAAAACATGCCTGTATGTATGATGTCTAACAATAGAAATTTTTAGAAAAAATTATGACTTAATTTTCCAGTGGTTCAGAAGCATGTTTCATTCAAAATGTAGACAGCTATAAAACCATCCTCTAGTTGTAATGTAAACCCTAACATGATATGCTATCCAGATTACATCACCAAAGAAGTGTGTGTGTATGTGTGTGTGAGTGTGTGTGTGTGTGTGTCTCTCTGTGTCTGTGTGTGCACATGTTCAATGCAATTGAGTTTGAACTATTGAAATGTTAAAGAGCTGGCTACTGACTGCAAGAACAATCCTTAGGAATGTTGATTCTTCCTCACATAAATGGAAATGCTGTCCCTGCCTTTGGACATTGTATGTAAAAACCAGGTAAAATTTCAAGTGAAGAAGAAAACGTCTTCATAAAAAAAAAATTACCTTATAGACAAAGTTTTATAGGAATTAAATATTTGGGTTATATATTTAACCTATGCATCAAAATAAATGTTATTTTCCAAAGCAGCAAACTTCATAGAGTAAAATCTTCAGTTCTTTGCTTGCAACTCAAATTGTAAACCTACATACCTATGCTTATCCTACAAGGCTTGGACTCTTATAGTACAGTGTATATTAGGGTTTTTTTTGCCTTATTATCACTACTGCTTCTTGGCTGATCCAACAGCAGCAGTAGTTACAGGAAATTAATTTTAAGAATTGAGAAAATATACGTGACAATAACCCTTTGAACACTCTCTGAATGACACTGATGAATGTTGAAGCAGCTTTGACTATGCTCAGGAATGTTCAGGTGTTTTAGGTAGAGCTTGGTTTAGTGCCTTGTATGTTCACAACATAGTTTTCTGCCACCGCCTTCCCTGAGGAGATGAACCCCTATAAACTGAGCAGTAGCCAACACAAAGAAATCAGTGCAGACTTGTTGCCCATATAATTTAATATAAATAGTGAAGAAAGTGAATATTTCTAACAACTACCCATGTGGCTGTCACCAGGTGTAGTTCTTACACTATGGGGCCTTAGAATGGGATACAATGAGCACAAACCAGACAGGCCTGAATTTTGCACACCCCTGCCCACAATATTGAATTCAAGAGGATTTGGCTTGAAAATATATATGCAATAAATATTGTATATGTGGAATGATTACATTGTCCCACAAGCTCTGAGTTACTGGCAGTGAGCAGAGACAAAGGAATGTATGCAAGAGATCCTTTAGAAATTCCCCATGAAAAACAGTGTTGATATTCCCACTGAGAAAAGAGTAGGAGAGAGGTTAAAAAAACTCACTTTTCTGGAACTATCCTCCTGTGAAGGCTGAAAAGCAGCACAGACACCACTGTTCTCAAGATTCATGGTTTTAGGAGCCTGGACCAAACTAGCTACTCTCTAAAATTCCAACTGCTTAATAAAAACAGATAAGAAAAAAATCTCTTATGAAATATTGATGAACTTCAGACATGGAACACAGCACAGAGCATGCTAATTTGTTGTATTAAAGAGAAACTGTATTTAAATGTGATCTTCCACTGATTCCATGTTAATGACATGCAAAAGTGATGTTAGGGTGGCCCTTATAAGAGGATGAGTAGAAAAAAAATGCAAAAAGGGTAAAAAAATTAAAATGTAAAAGAACCAATTTGAAAAATTATTGTAAAGGAGATGAGGGAAGGAAAAGGAAAGACCTTCTCTGAAGTTAATTACAGACAATGACATAAGAAAGAGAGTTGTTCAATTTTCTCATAAGAAACACAAATCCTGCTGTGTATGTAGCAAACCATCCAACATGATGGTTGGACGGGCATTGAATTTATTTTATCATGTGTACGTTAGAAGTAAAAGATGAAAAATCAAATTAGCATTTTAATTCTGTTTCAACTGATGTAAACTTTAATGACCAACTCATATATCAGCAAAAAAATGTCTTAATGCCTGAGTTCTTCCCACATTTATAGGATCAAAAATAACAATAAGCCAAGTCAAAGACATTTCTGTTGTTGGGACTTGAATCAGGCCCAGCATACGTCACTAGAGATGCTACAGAGTCTTTGCCAAACCCACAAAGGACTGGAGTAATTCCATAGGTCCATTTGGACATTTCTGAGGTTAGGCAATGGCTCACTATCTGCTGGATATCAGGCAGATTAGCAGTAGAGTGGCTTGTCACAGTGGCTTTAACAATAACTAAAGCACCAGTAAAGACACCAAATTAATTCACAATTAATTATGTTATCTTTAGTTCTATTACTTACAACTTTAAGCTTATGTATATTCTCATAATATTTGCCTAGTTTTGTTATAGTTAAGCTCCCTGAACCTTTTCATGGCTCAGTTGCACAAAGCATTACTGTGGGTACAAGGGAAAGAATGATAAAAAATAGCTTGTGGAAGAAAGGGTAGAAAGGTACTGCAACAGCCCCATCTTTTATTGGTGTCTTCTGTCAGTGAACAGACACAAGAACAACCAAACCAGCAGAAATAAAGCAGGCAGAGTAATCTTATAGAGAATAATTTTATTCTTATTTGTATCATCCAGGTTTAGTAACTCCACAAAGCCAGCAGAAGAAGCATAGAAATATAGTGTTTATTCTTGCTTATCTTGGTAGAAGCAGGAGTTAAACTAGATGTAAGCGGGTGTGAGAGCACTTTTGGCATGTTTGCAGCCTGCATAGCAGCACTGTATAGAGATGCCTGAGCTGGCTCCAAGCAGACTGGTACGTCCACAGTGTACTAGTGCCCTGAATGGTTTCTGCCAAAGTGTAACCATATCCCCTTAGCCTTTCAGCTTAGACTTGTACAAAGGCATTATTATTGCAATGCAGAATGTACCTTACCTGACAGGGTCTTAGAGCCAAATTGTTTTTTTCATGTTGATGACTGAGGGTCAGCAACCTGGCTTTCCTACTCATCTCTCTTTTCCAGCTGATGAACCTCCAGTTTAGACCAGAAATCCTTCTTTTCTAAGGGGGAAAATAAGGAAAGAATTGATATTCCTTAACTCTAAATAATCTCAAAGTTGGTACACAGGCTCAGGTCATTCTCTAGTCACCTCTTCAGCCAGTAGTCCTTTTGGCAAAGTGTGCTATTGTTTCTGAGGGACATCTGTAGTGGGTGAGGTGCATCTTCTTCTTGCAGTGCTTATTTTCACAGTCTAGTTTGGACTAGACCTTCAGCTCAAACTGGGCATCTTTGGAGATTAGATGAATATAATCTTTCCTATCATGGTGCTTCCTGTGATAAAAATGGAATATAGTAAAATGAAATGATTCAATACTTCCTTGAGAACACTGGAGGGAGCTCACAGAAAGAGACAGGAAAAAAAAGAGAAAAGGTGGCAAGAAAGAGAAGTTGCTCCAGTTATCTGAAAAGTTCAGTGAATACTTACACTTACACATGGTGTTTCATTTTGATACATGGAGAAGTGTAGGAAAGGGATATTTTTCTTTAAATTAAATTCTAGTAATTTTTCTCTGTATTTGTATCCTGGTGTTGTTGTAACTTTCTATTTTGAACGCATTTGCTTAGAAAACATGCTTAACAGGCCTTTTCTTTTTCATTTAAATTGATGTTTATTCGAGTTCTCTTATTTCTGTTTGCTTGGCTTCATGCTCTGCAGTCTGACATTTAATCTAAAATGAAGGAGAAGGACTTTGGCAAACTGTAGTTTTGCATCCCCTAGGAAAACACCATCATCTTCAGTGAACACAAAATAATGAGGAGGTGTCCTGTTACATAACTGAGGAGGCATTGTCTTTTATTTGCATTCTGGTTCATTTTTCACACTAAATTAATCTTAATAAGCATCTGCTTTGAGTAAAGAGAGTTTTGTGATATTTCAACCATGACCTCTCTGGAAGTCCAAATTATTTTACTTTATGTTTCAGACTGGAGTATTCTTTTGAAACATTTCCCTTTACTATATGATAATCAGTATGTTAACATAAGCTGATTAATCCCATCAGTCTAACAGTGATACCATCGCTCTTATGCCCTTCCCCTAATAAACTCATAGCTGCAAAAATGCTGGCTTCTTAAATTAATTCAGGGCAGTCCTGCAGATTCTGGAGGTCAAATTTGATGATCACAGTAGTCCCGTCTGTCATATAATCTATCAATCTGTAACTCAAACTGGAAGAAATGCAAATAACTGTACAATAGCAGTAACCAAAGAAATAAAACTAGCTACTTTTAAAATAGAGCTTGATATATTTATGAAAAAGGTTATATGAACTGGTTGCCTGCAATAGATGGAGCAAGGATTTGGTGGCACTGTAGCCACTTCCAGAACTATTTTACTGAGTTTCAATTACTCACAACTTGCTCTCATTTTTAATACTTGTTTTTAAACAGTTTTTGATACAGTTACTAGGATAACAAATTAAAGATGGATTTTAGCTTTTTAAAGAAAGGCTCTCTTTCATTTCAGATGACAGACTGAATTGAGGCCTATGAATAATGCTTGTGTTGACCTGCCAGAATATGTCTTTGCAGCAATGAATTCTGAAATACCCAGGCTGAGCTTATTCATTTTGAAGTCAACAGGAGGGAAAGCAATACAGGCCAGTGCTGAATCAGGCTGCATTTTAGCATAACAGCAATCATATACTGTGTTTTCTTTAAAAAATAAGAAAACACTTTGCAAAACCCGCATTTGATTTTCTGTGTGTGACTTTTGCCATAGAGTTTATCTGCTCAAAATTCTACTGCCATATGGCATGTGTTAACGAAAATGTTCAAGATGTGTTGTAGAGTTCCAGAGTTAGAGTTCTTTCCTGTCCTAGTAGTTTGTAAGATTTGACAGAGTTGTAGCTCAAGGAAGAGTTGGACTGAATGAATATGGGAAATGGAAATGTTTCCAAGAAAAGTAGGAGGTGGATTTGGTAATTTATTCAGCAACACACTAAGGATCTGGCCCATTAAAATAATGGTTAAAATGTACACTGGCTCAGAGGGAATAAATAGAAGGCTAACCATTTAAAAAGCCAGTTTCTTACTTACTCTGGATATACACCTCAGATGAGACTAAAGGAGATTCCCAATTCTTTTTGTCATTACTCATTTTATGGAACTTTTTAACAGGATTGAGATTGGGAAAATAATTGTACAGGAACTATTGCAACAACCTTATTTTCGTCGTGTGGTTTCCATTATTTATAGTGTTGCTAGATTTTACTACCCCTGATGCATTTTCCTCAAGATGTACTTGACTTCCACTAACAGGTGACTAGTTCCTGGTATGTTTTGCTGCCTCATGGAAAGATTTATGGAATTTTATAGGCATTTGTGAAACATTTAGAGCTACTTGTTTGAAAAAGAGCTTGGAGATGCTGGTTTAAATTTATAATCACTAGAAATATCAATTTGTGAACCAAAAGCTTAAAGCAAGAGCATGCTTAGTTTACATTCTTTTTCCTCTTCTCCTCTCACTCTAACAATAAGTCGAATCATTTATTTAAGGTTAATATTTATTGTATTGTTTCTATTTCTTTGTCTGCTTATTGGCAAAACACCAGCAGGTTGCTTACACAGAACCAGAAGCAAATGCACACAGACTCAGGATGCAGTTACATCGTCTCTTAAGGTAATGTAAGTTCAGGCTGGTGCTGAAAGCCCCGTCCTGCCTGCTGCCCGCCCTGGCAGCCAGTGCCCATGTGCTGTCATTACCACTTGTGTGGCTGTCCAGTCAAGCAGATCGCCTTGCATATTCTGTAGGCTTATATTTCCATCAGATTGGCCTGCTCATGACCATGAGTGCCAGCATATTTAATGCATCCAGAGTGCATAACCAGAGGCAACTGGGAGGTTAGGACTCCATTTTTCAACAATGACTCCATGTAAAAGTGACATAAATTGATAGAAGAACCATGCTTGTGGTTTTTAAAGATGACTAGTGATTATGGCCGCCTCTGTTTCTGGCTATCTAATTTAAGGTATTTTTAGAACACATGAAATTAAAAATCCTTTGATAATCAGATACCTTTAAGGTTCTCAAATTGAATTCACAGTAATAATTAAATAATTTCTGAAAATCATTCTGAATTCTGAAAATTCTCTTTCTCAGGACTTTAGAGAAATCTTTCAGACATGGGTTATTTGGTTGTTGAGCATCAAGAACCCAATCTTTATGACTATGAGATGCAATAATAAAAATATGAGATACCAAAATAACAAAGTGCCATTTGTTTACAAAAAAAAAAAAAAAGGTTTGTAAATTCCTTGCAGTGTATCATATCATGTGGATTTTAACATCTCTAACTACACTCCAAATATTGAATCAAGATTACCTGAGTATCAGCTATCATGCATCATCAAACCCATTTATTCAATTCATTGTTCCTTTTCCTTTCCAAACCATAGTTGCCTGCAACATACATGCTTAAACTTGCAGCCGTAATTCATATGTCAACACATTTCCATTAACTAATCACAAATTATCAACTTCGGTTCTATAGGTCTGACCACAGGTAAGTTTTCCCTTTGTCCAACATACTCTAGAGCTCAGATAGAAATTTTGAATGTGATTATAAATTATGTGTAATGATAGCAATATTTTGTGCTTGAAAGGGCATTTTTGGACTTGTATGCTTGTGAATACATTTGTGTAGAACTAAAATACTATGAAACTATGACATGCATATAGTTCAATGCATATGCATATGGGGTTATTCAGTTTTAAAAAACATGTTTAGCAACTTTACTGCTTAACAACTAACTTCAATCGTATGAACTATAAATGCATAAGTTAGGATTTTAAAGGGATATTGTGTGTTGGAGGAATATAACTGTGGATTAGAATTTGCCTTGGAAAAGAATTATTACTTTATTATGGACATGGTGGTCTTTCCCAGCTAATCCGCCAAGTAAAAAGAAAAGTGAAATGTCTCCACACACAGCTCAAAACCACTTCTCAAAATTTGTGACATAGCTTTGTTAGAGAAGTCTGGTTCTCTGGGGTGCTTTGGGGACAGAGATGAAGGGGCTGTAGATGTATAGGGAATAACCTCACAGCCTCAATGCATGGAAAATGCTTGTGTTACTCACAGCTGCCACTGAGGGAACTCAGCAGAGCTGAGTTTGTTTGACTACCACAAGACTGAGAGCACAGTGCTGACAGACAGTCACATGTGTTTTCAGCTTTGTGAATTCAGGAGCCTTGGGTAACCTGTGTGATCACTGGTAACTTATGAGCACTGGTGTACACATACCTCTGAAGTCCACTTATTAATTCAGCAAAGCAATTTTTTTCTCACATTCTTTACCAAAAGAAATAAATTAACTCCTTATTGTGAGTTCAGTTTCGGTAGTGTTCATTTGCACTATTAATTAAAGAAGAGAGCTCAAAGACATTGGTTACTATATGAGCATGCAGCAAGTATAGGTAGACATCACTTACTGGACAATGCTACCTCAAAGCAAAACTCCAATTCAGACAGCTAAAACCTTTCTAAAACCTTTCTACGTTTGTTTCTGTCATATTCATACATGAAGTACCAAAAAAAAAAAAAAAGCTCTTTTCTGCCTTTTCATATACAGAAGATTTCACTTTTCTCACTGACTTAAAGACTGGAAGCAAGGCAGATGTAAAACTGGTGAAAAATGAGAATATGATTGGTTTTATCTGAAATAGGCCTCATTCTGTAGGTTTTTAAAAGGTAGCAATAATCTTGCTTTTAATTTGAAAGAGTCTATTTTTATTACATTTTCTGTTTCTCATTTGGTTTATTACATTAATTCCTTATTTGCATAACAGGTTTTACAAGCAAAATAGTCGACTACCAAAATATTAAAATCTGACAGCTTCTTATTAAAACAGTGTCAAATTCTGAACCCACTTGTTCAGCTTTTTCACCACCTTTCACTAAAAAAGTGAATATGGGTTTACCTCCAAAGTCGTTTTATGTTGTTAAATCCAAATTACTAAACATGTTAACTCATCTATTTATATGTATTAATATGTTTCATTTATACTTTGGAATCAAACTGATGTAATCCTACAGATTCCCACTCTTTCTGAGATTATTTTGAAGCAATGTTAATGGTCAGCTCTTGTCAAAATTTAGCTAAATTGGTAAAGCATTTTTAAATCAAAACAAGCCTTTTATATTGAGACAGTCATATTAGCACAAACATGGTCATAGCCTATTTGTTCACACTTGACTGAATCTATGACAGCTTAGCTATTTTAAAAAGAAAATTTCTTTATGATAATATAACTGCATCCAGACTAAGGTATTATAGCAATTTAATTTGTCCCTTTTTTTGTTGTTTGTTTGTTTGTTGCTGTTTTTTTACAAATTATTGATTTGGTCAAATTGTTGGGTGCAAAAATCAAGTGTAGATCAGGTCTCAGATCATGCTCTTATTAGCAAACCAAACACTGGTTTTGTTTTTGTTGCTGACGTTGTTTGTTTTCATTGCTGTCTGAATGAGCCTTTTATGGTCTCTGGCTCTGCCTGGCTGACTGCACTCGATTGTATTTAATTACATTTACTCAGTAGTTTTAGCCGGGATTCCCGACCATTACCTATCAAGTCCAATCGCTATTATTTAAATCCAACGACTCAGAATCAGAGAATTTATCTTTTACACAGTTATTGCCTAAACATCCAGCATAAACATGCAGAGATCTGGAGGACTTGTTCTGACTGTGCTGATTAAAGGCAAAGAGCAAGATGGATGGAGTCAGTTGTGATCAGCAGGCTACAGCGTCCTGCTGTGCTCCAGTCTCTGCCATTGTACTGGGCTCTGGGTACCAGACTTGCCATGGTCCTCTCAGGTCTAAAAGGAAAGCTGGCTTTGTTTGCCTGTAAGCATCTGCAAACTGTTCTGACACATGATCTACCCTCTCAGCAAGGCCACTCATTAGGCTGATTATCACTTCAAAGTTTGTATTATCATCCATCTCTAAAGGCAATTAGGAATGGGTGGCTTTGAGTATCAGACACTGGGTGACACTAAGTGACTCATCTTTATTGATTCTTTTGTGAGCAGAGACAGTGATTGAGATGATAGGATTGCAGCCTACCTGCCCCTTTGACTGGTAAATACTGAAGAAAAACGGTGTGTAATTAACTGACAGTTAATATAGGTTCTGTTTAGTGTTCAGAAAGCACAATAGTGGAAGCTGCCCAAAAGGAACAAAGTAATGAAACTCCTTTGACAAGTTAAACTCTAAAGCCAACTGTGTAATTATCTGACAGTTAAAGGGGGGAGGGGAGGGCCGGGTTCAGTATTTATGAGACCAAAGGAATTCCTGCGCCTGAACAATGGGGACAGATACAGACAATAATCATAACAGCTACACAAAATATTTGTTTGTGCAATTCTGCCTTTCAAGTGAATAATGATCGGTTTGGAGGTCAGAAGTAGCTTTGCCATTTCGTACCGCCGGTGCTCCAGCTTCCTGGGGCCGGAGCCCGTGCGCGGGGCTGAGCTGGGGCTGGGAATGGGGCTGGGAATGGAGCTGGGACTGGGGATGGAGCTGGGGCTGNGCGGGGGCTGAGGCGGGGACTGGGGATGGAGCGGGGGCTGGGGATGGAGCCGGAGCTGAGGCTGGGGCCGGGGCTGAGGCTGGGACTGGGGATGGAGCCGGGGCTGAGGCTGGGACTGGGGATGGAGCCGGGGCTGAGGCTGGGACTGGGGATGGGCTCGGCGCTGCCGGGGCCTCCAAACGTAAATTAGATTCACTAAGCTGCCGTTGAGAAAGTCAAACTGGCACGAAAGGGCCACAGGCTGGTCTGCACGAAGAAATGTATTGGCATGAAAACGTGATCCACCCCGGCTGGCATTCAAGTGTAATGTTGTCTTACTAACAAACTCTCCACTTTTCCAGCATAGTTATAAGCATTCCTTCTTACATAGTGAGACAAATCACGCCTTCTGTCAGAACAAGTCGATTAACACCTAGGCAATTTAGGGTCGGTCCTCTCTGCAACACGACGAACTATTCTCCATGAATACACTCTCCCACGATAGAATGTTCACTGTAGGAGTAGCCTGCCTGGCAGCATGTTGAAATCTTCTGTATGAAGGTCACAGTAAACAAGGAAGAAAAAGTCCAGTTCATGTTCGAATGTCACCCATGCTATTTTTGAAAAGGATATACTCTGCCATTTTTTCCCTGAAGGCGTTAAAGAGAGAGTTATTGACTCTTAAGGATGGAGCTCTATTAGTGAAATGAGCCCTCTGGTAGGTACTGAAGTCCTAAATACACAATCAGGGTTTGCTGTTGGAAATGTCAGGCTAATAACTGCGGAATTTCAGAGTAGGTCCTTTCAGAGTCTTTAGGGTGGCGTTTTTCAGACTGAGGGCTGTTTAATATTACTTGTCATTTTGTCACCCTGGGAGTATGGGGACTTCTTTTTTAATCTGGTGTAAATTGTCAACGAGTAAGTAATGCTTTATTTTTTTTTGTGAACAAAGGATTTTAAAGAACGTGTCAGACTAAATAAGTCTGAAAATATCTCTATGATATGGGCAAAAAAAACAGCTCTGAAAATTTTAAAAAGTATTTGCATATAGAGCACATAAATGCAGACAAAGTAGTTTGTTGAAAGAACATTGCTATATGCTTTTCTTTCCTCTTCTCTTCTGTTGACTTAGCATTGACCTTTTACTTTCCAACAGAGAAAGACTGAGGACACATAGCAAGGATGGCCAAGACTTCTCATTTTAAGCTGTCTCTGATGTAAATAATTTCCCTACAGCTAGCACTGATCACATCTTATTGGACAGGCTCACAACAGAGATGAAAAATTATTTGTGGAGTTTGTGGAATTCGGTGAAGGCCCAAGCAAGGAAAGAATTAGGATGACAGGGAGCTGTGAGGTTAGGCATTGGAGGGAAGGTAACTCCATGGAGGATTCAATTAAATGAGTGATTGAATCATAAAGCAATATCAATATCTTGTTCAATGGGAGACCAACAAAACTGTGTGGACAGATACGTGCAGATTATCTACTTTTAGTCAACATAGTAAATAATGAACTGAATATGGTATGGCTGGAAAATCTCTAAATATGTCAACAGAGGAGTAGGCAAGCACAAGGAAAATATTGCAACTCTACATGGTCTTTCTGAAACTGCTGCAGAAAGAATATTGTACCAAGTTTGGATCCTCATTCCTCCAAAGGAAAGTATTGGCAAGGCAGAAGTACAGAAAACAACTATAAAGATTTGTGTGAAAGACTGAAAATCCTAATCTATTTAATTTATTTAAAAGAAGCTTAAGATCATTCAGAATCATCCATTTAGTTGGGAGATTTTAATCTATCAGACAAATACTTAACAAGAATCAACATCTGGAAACTTAAACCACCAAATTCAGGATAAAAATAAATCATATATTTTAGCAAATGTAACACTGAGGAAAGTTACACAAGAGTGCAAGGTTGCATAGGGGTATTGTGGCTTGGTTTTTGGTTTTAAATCAACAAGTCTATTTTAATTAGGAAATAGGCTGGAAGGAATGGAAGAAGGATGCCACAACAAAATTATCCAGCTTGTAGAATGAGGGTGCATTGACTACATAACTGTATTTTCCCCTCTGTATTTTTATCTGTGAGAGGGTGAAATAAAGAGAAGCTGAGGAGAGAGTGAGAAGTGGGAAAGGTGCATATACTAGCAGCTTGGAGATGCTGCTGAAGCACAACAGATCTCTGGAATCCTGGCCCTGATGCTGTCTGCCTGCTGTGCCTTTGGCAAGTCATGATGTCTTGCAAGGTTTCTAATACCCCAGGCATCCTTTGATTATCTTATCTACTTGAAATGAAGTCATAACTTAGCACTGCTTCTGAAAAAAGCTAAGTCCAACTGTTACATACAGGTATTATTGCAATACAGAAACAGAACAGTGACAGGGGACTTCAACATTGTCGGTGTCTCCCTACCAAATCACACCCAGTCAGGCTTCTGGGTCTTCTAGCAAGAAATGTGGGATCAATTTCAAAGACTTGCACTGATACAATAGTTAAAATTAATCAGCATGAGAAATGTGGAGTATAACAGAAAGTAGTAGCAGCCACTGGAAGAACTGTCAGCAGGCAACAGGAGGTGAATTATGTTAGCTTTAATTGTCTTATATTCTTTTATTCTTCCCAAGACATTTTCATATGTTACAATAAAAAGAGAAATTTCAAATTCACATGATATAAAGATTTTCCTTTGGACATGATATTATAGCTACCCTTTTCCACAAAGTATACAGAAAAGTCAGACAAGGGAAGAGAAAGCTTCAAGCACAATGTTTGCTTATTCATTTTGACCTTCACTAGTCATTTGTAAGTGCATTCTGCTGTCTCTCTCACTTTTACCTTCTTTCCAATTTAATCTGATCCAAACAAATTATACATGAACAGTCATTTTCATTTGAGTCTTGTTCACTGAGATACTTAGCAAACAATCAACTGACGAACAAGATAAGGACAGCAAAAGAAAGCTAATCTTTTGTTTATATAGTGGGATCACAGATAAAGACCTAAGCAGGCCTGCACAAACTCAAGAACCAGTGATACTATCTTTTAAGATGTGGCACTGTTGTTATATTTACTTGTTATACGTGTTCATAAAGCCTAATTTAAAAATAATTTTAAATGTACACAATCCAAACTTAATTTTTTTTTGTTCTCCTTTAGGCTGCAGTTGAGACATGTAGTCTGAAAAGTTTATTATTTGCTTTGAAGCCTTTGTGGTTTTAGTCTGGAAATAGCACAGCAAAAGAAAAAAAATCAAACCAAAACAAAAAAATAGCATCACTTGAACTGAGAGGATAAGAGGAAACAGAAAAGAAAAAAAGAGGAAAAAAAGTTGAAAGTTACAATATGGGAGCCACTCCTCTCATTAGGACTCAGTTTTAATAGTTGTGTTGGAGAGCTGGTACCATGACTATGAATGTAGTACCAGTCCTAAGGATAAAAACATGACAAGAGATATTCTTTGCTTTTGAGCCAAATATTTCAGTGAATGAATAATGTTCATTATAGTGAACATTAGCAAACTAAGACTCATTGCTTTCCTACCGAGTAGGTAGGAAAGATTAAGCCCCCCTCATGGATGGGCAAACTGAGTTGCCAAGTGTTCAGGGGAGTGGCTGGAGGTGAAGCAGCAGGTCCTGCACGGTGGAGAATGGAAAACTGACCTCCTCACACACCTATATTCCGTAACCACAGGACCTGTACGTCTGCAATAGTCGATGTAAAGTAATAGTCTCTAGAGGAAACCTATAGAAATTGCAGTCTCTGAGCATATTTATTTGGCACCTTCCACTAGCACTGCAGTCACATAATTATTTTGGAAAAAACCCATTCTCCCATTTGAAATACACTGAAAACTTAACAATTCATTTAGTCTGTGAGAAAATACATGTGTACAGTTAGAATACAGCCAAATATTTAACTTGAATGAGAAGATATATTTAAATGTTGTGTTGAACATACGTACAATGCATGTATTTTGCAAAAAACGTTGCTGGAATATATGGATTGCTATAAATACATCCTCAAATGATATTTAAATATGGATCTAATAATTTTTTTTTTAAATATGGGCAACTTAAAACTTGAGCCTACAGTTCCTCCATGTCAGAAAAATAGACTTTTTGTGAATTTTTGTTGGGATGTCTTTGTGTATCTGACGAGTTGTTTCTTTTTTCTTGTTTGTGTCATATAGAACCTTTAAATCCTGTTTATACGATCATCACTCTGCAATGAGAAAGCTGAATTTTCCTACAGATAATCTAAGGAGTGGATATACAGCCAAGAGTGATACTGGCTGAAGCCTTATGCTGACTGCAAATATTCCTCAAAGAGTGGAACGATCCTAGCCATGGCACTGTCTATGGACACAGGTGTTCAATGCTTTTCAAAGAACTATGAAAAGTGATGTTGTGCTTGTCTGCTCTTATACCTGCTCAGAAGATCAAAGCAGAAGCAAACATATAACTTTCCCAATGTTTTGTGCCACAACACCTAAAAATGGAAATGTAAAATTTGGCTTCTGCGAAGCAGATTGGTGTAACTGGACAGTGTAACACAAAAACAGAGAGGCAAGGGAAAGGAGAAGTTCAGGGCTTTCTAAAGGGAATAAGGTGTGAATTTGATGCAGTGGAATGAGAGAAACTAACAAAAGGATTTGACAGTGGACAAAGACTATAGCAGCCATGTTTTGAATGGGCTGATCATATCAGCTGGGGAAAGGAAAGGAGGAGAAGGTGAAGCAACAAAACGACAAAATGTTAGAAAAGCCAAACACCAAGCAAGAAAGTGAAGGGAAATGTGAGCCACCAGAAAAAGTCATGCTGTGGAAATATTAGAGGGAAAACAAATTTTATTTGTAGTTTGGAAGTTTGAAATGAAGAACAGGGATGAGCTGAGAAAGAAATGAAATTTTAAAGGAAAAAAACCCCTTAGATACAGATTTGGCTCCAGGTTTCCTCTATTCTGGAGTTTTGGTTCAGCTTATAAAGACAGGAGCCATTCGAGACAGGATTCAGATTCATTCAAACTAAGGATGCAAGGTTTTGGTTTGACACCATCTTAAAAGAAAACCCCATATAAACCAGCTTGGAGTTAGGTCTATATAGAGGCCAAAATATAGAGTATTATGGTGATTGATACTTGTTTGGGAGTCAAATTTGTTCTGCATGAAAAAGCCAGGGAAAGGGTTCCTCTTCTCTGATTCACTGAACAGAAGGTAATTGAAAGATCTCTTTATGGCAGGATTTACAACCCCTGAGCCTCAGTGGTTTTGAGCTAAATAATAATGCATTTGCATCGTAAGTGTATCTAATTTGAATTTCGCTTCCTGCCTAAACACTTTGAAAAGATGCATGCCTTGAGGTATCTGCCTGAATAAAATTCCTGTGGAACTGAGGCTAACAAATAAAGTATGTCGTGGTGTGTTAGAATCTGCTCTGCCCCAGAGAATAGCTCCCCTGATAAAGTGTCTGATTTATAATGACAACTGCTCCCACTGTTGTATACAAGTATACCTTACAGTAATGGGGAATTAAAGAGGCTTTCATGTGAAGCAAATATTTAGCTTTGAAGTCAGTAGGAGCTGAGAGAGCCCAGCACCTCACAGGATTAGTCCCTTGGGAATTAACCTTTTCACCTTACTGTAGAGGAAGGATGAAATTTTAAGACAGGATTTTAATAGCGTGAGCATACTAAGTAATAGGAAGGATAAGAATTCATAACAGTGAATTATCTTCTACTTCAACAAATGCTGCGATAGTTCTATAAGACTGCATGACTTTCTCAGCACCTTATCTCTGCTAAGACTTATACAGAATTAGTTTTCATGGAGAGTGTAGCCTGTGATCCTTTGTCATAAGCTTGATCATATAAATGTAAGAGTTTCAGGAGGGGACTTTATGTTTTGAGTTGCTGTGTTAACTAACACATCAGCACCACATCAGTTGTGCAGAGGCAAGAACAGTTTTTATATTTTCCTGTGAGAGACCTTCCATCTGCTTTTTGCTTTCTGTTCACTGCTTGAATTTAAAAAAGTGACCATGGAAATCCAACTCATTCTGCAGTTTCTCAGTCAGAAGTGAACACATTTTTTTCCAGGTATTCTTTTGTTGATGATGATATTAAAAGTGACTTTTAAATTGACTGTTGTGAAACAAACAGAATCTGCCATTGAGGGAAAAGACAAACTGCTTATAATTAGTTCTGGCAGCTGGAGGATGGCACTCCTGCTGTTTCTGCTGCTGGCACTGTCAAGTACATCATGTCACAATGCATGAATTATCTGAGGTCAGCTCTTCAACACACCCAAATTGCTACCAATTATTAATTAATTAGTATCATTATGGGACTGCCTTGAAGGCCTTATCAGTTCCCTTGAAACAAATAAAGTGACTAAGAGAGAAAAGGAGGTAGAAGTGATTATTACTGAGTAAAAAAGGTAATTCTAAGGACAACCTCACAGAAGTCTAATCTTGCAAGACACTGCTGCCCAACTGATCTCTAATCCTCTCCTCATCATCTCCAAATGCATTTGAGTTGAACGGAAATATAAATCACCTGTTGCATGTTAATGTGTTTTTCATTACTAAAATTTTGCTATTTAAACATTACTATCCAACTGTGTTGTTTTTATTGTATCTGTCTTCACTTGCTCTTCCTCTGAAGGCTTTGCCTACCATACTAGGAGCTGTGATTCATAATATATATAGTTATAATTCTAAATAGTGCTATAGCTAATATTTTGTCATTTGTCCTCTGAAATGAATTGAAGAATTTAATACTGCAAACCTTCCAATCCAGTGCAAACGTTAAATGACTTAGAATGGGATTTAAAAGAACAAATGCAGTGAGGGGGGCATTATCTGTTGATTACAGGTTAAGAATGAATGAGACAGAAAGTCACTCATTCTACCTAAGTGTCACTTTAGGAGTCAAAGTCCCTATTTATGGAAAAAAACCCCCTCAAACAGCACATCAGTATATATTGCAGTCAATGTAACTGTATTCAAATGATACATATCTAATGCATGTGCTCCCTGCAGTGACATCTGGGTGTGCAGAATAAAGAATGAGCAAACTTCATCAGATTGTGATAGTTTAGTATCATCTGAGTTTTCCAGAAGCCTCCAATCATTGTAAAGATTTAATTATAAAATGTTTAAAAATTTGAGATAATGATGGCTAAAAATATAGTGAATCAGATGGTATGGCACCAGAGAGAAAGCAGAGACTGTGTGGCTATATGGTGATTGTATGCTCCCTCTCTACAGAAAGGTCTGTCTGATAAAATGTGCATCAACTGATGTAGAATGAAGAAGAGAAAAATGTACTTAATTGATAGATACTAGTAAGGAGTCAGCAGATAATTCTTTAGCTCAAGGAAGAGACAAATGAATTTTTAGCAGATAAACACCTGGATTTTGCAGTCTAAGCCACAAGAAACAGGCATTTGTAACTATTAAATTGTTCCAGATCGTTCATCACTGGAATATCAGAGGACTAGTGTTTCTGAAAAACTTAACACCCACCTAGACAGGTAAGTGTACCCACTAGGTAAGTGATATTTACATTTCAAATGTTCTTGGCAGGAAATCCCAGGGTAGAATTTTATGGGGTGGGATTTTCTTCTGTCAAGTTGTGCCGAAGTCTTGAAGATCACTTATTTTGCACAAAAAGTGTTCATGTCTTCCTAAAACACCTTCTAAGAACCTCAATTCCACATTTAGGAATAAGTAATTAAGCAATTAAAGCAATGCAGTAGGTGACTGTCATCTCTCATTTTAAGTCTGCTTTTTGCATGTTTTACCACAAAACTTCAATGACATGTCTCTGCTATTTTGCCTTAAATATTTTCCAGAAACATTTCTAGGAAAGAGGGAAACTTAAGTAAGGGAAAAGTGCTAATCTCAGTCATAAGTGATTTAAACCGTGGGTGTTCATTATTGCTTCAAAACAGCTGTCTCAGGGAAGCTTTTAAAAATATATTACCATTATTATACGTAATTGCTATAATTGTATTTTGAGTCCATAATGAAGTGAGGAGGCTTATCAACACACTCTTTCTTCAAATGCATCACAATCATGGTAAGTATAGTCACAAGCAAAGAATGCCAAAGAAGAAGGGAGAAGAGAGTTCTGTAGAGAATAAGCAAAAAAGGGAATTTTCCAACTGAGAAAAGAGTATCCCCGTGTGCATTTCAGTTTCTTGAAAACTGCGTTTGCTTTATTATGTTCCTACAAAGTGGGGCTGTTCTCATACACACAATACTGAAAATGTCAACCTTACTATTTATTCCCTCCATCCCCAAATCTACCTCCTATGTAGATTTATCATTTAATTATTACTTTTTACCTTGAATGGTGTATTTGCTTAGAAGGGGTAGTGAGAATTGAGTCAGGATTTCAGCATAAGACCTGCTGAAGACAGCAAATGAAAGGACCTGATATATAATTTTGCCATTCTTCTATCCGGTTTTGCTTTTCCAGTTTTCAATTTAATTGCTATTCAGTTGTGATTGTGCTCTAGGATGCCTTTCCAGGGAGCAGTTGGACTTGCAAATGTGTAATTTGATCTGACTATTATGAATTATGTCACCTGAGACATTTCATTACAAAGAAATGTCCCAGTGGTTGTAGCTACAGTTTTATGAAACAATATCTTTTATAACAAATGAAATAACTACTCTAAATATAGTTTCTGTGTTGGATTTTGATTTTTTCTGAAATACATGTGTGAGCAGTTCTGAAGCAGTATCCTCCATCACAAAATTGCACTGTCATTGGTTCATTAGGTAAAAAAGAGTAGATGTGTCTGATAATTGGTGACACCAGGCTTGAAACTAATGTGAGCACAGTCTTGCCAAATGACCTCTATAAACAGGCAAGATTTCCCCTGCATGTGCTATATCTGGTCTTCACTATGATGAAATGAATCTAAGGCTACTTTTTCCAATACTTTCAGTGGAAGAATATACTCTCTTATGATATTACCCACAACATAAAGGGGTTTTCTACAATCATCTCTTGTCCAAAACAGTCTGAAAGAGAGTTTCATTACATTGTGACAAACACCACAAGAGAATAAAGACCTTTTTTGTGTTTTTTGTAGAATTTGTACTTCCGTGAAGTACAAATGTACTAAATGTATTCAGAACAGAATGAACTGTTCTGAATAGGATTATCATCTGCACCTTATGTTCTAATGTCTCACACTGAGAGTGCAAACAACTCCATTAATCATTTATGTGAATTAAAATTCTTTACTTGAGGTTCCCATTGTTTAGGTTGTTGAAGAAAATATTTCATTTTTATGCCCACTTCTGGGAGATGTTTCCAGAACAGCCTTTGGACACCAGTGTGATGCAGTACTGCCAAACTGCACCTCACAGTGATCATATTTGGATGAGTACACTCAGGGCATTAGGATTTATTCCTTTAGACAAATGTAGGCTAAGGAAAAAGCCTTATGACATTCCTGTGTTTTTGATGTGGCACATCAGCCACGCCTCATCTTCTCAAGCGCTATGAACATTGTACCACAAGTAATAGATCCAGACATGAGAGGTAACTTGCTACTGATAAGACCAGTATTAGGTTGCTTTCAGAGAAAACATAGGAGGAGTCACAGAAAGAAACATACTTCAAGTCCTGATCTCTTTCTTCTGCATTGGATGCAGTGAAGCCAACACACTAGTTCTTAGCAGAACCAATATAAGCTCTGCTTTTTCCTCAGGAAAAGACCTTTAACCAAAACCACCTACAACTGAGTAGAAATTAAAAAAATGTAACTTTTAGAAACAATAACTAATAGATAAAATAGCATTTTATTTCAGGCTTTTTTTTGCCTTTGCAAGGATTATGCCATGTGGTTTAGGGCCTCAAATTAGGTTTCATGAAGTTGGTTTTTGAAAGACAGTAGGAATAGAAATATTGTCATGATCTCTGTTCATTATAAAGGAAAATGTTTTGCATTTGAACATTCCCTTCCAGTGTTGTGAGTCCAGCTAACCCTCTGTGAGTGCCTGAGAACCAGACTATGAACTCAGCCAGAAAACAGCTATAAAAACAACTAGCATGGACCTCTCTGTTTTCCATTTGCCTTTAACTCAAGTGGAAGGTAATAATAAGAAAACTGGATTAAAAAACCGTACAGGCATATACTAAATTTTATATACTAAATTTTACCTTCTCCCAAATCTTCAGACCGCAGTTGCTCTACAGAAGCTCATGAAACAGTTTTCATGCTGCAGAATAGGCACTAGAAATGTACACTTCAAGGTGTGTATGGTCTCATTTATCTCAGCTCTGCATAATCTTTTTATATTAGAGAGTCTTGTGCAACTGGAGCAAGAGTCTACGCTTGGCCACACTGGGTAGAGGGTTATCCCTACAGCTGCTCCTGTCAGCTGTGTCTGAGGAGCTCACTGTAGATGATCATAGAGATGGCCTAAAATGGCACCACCACACTGAGAGCTGGGGCTTTGCTTCCTTGAGGCTTTTGGTACTCTTATTTGGGTGTCTATAGACCAAGAGATTAATAAAAAGAGTCTGTTACTGTGCCCCAACTTCTGCACAGAGTCTGAAACACCTTCATTCTTTTCTTCCCGTCACATTAATAAAGTTAATTTGGAAGGAAAACCAGGGAGTCCAGAAATGTCTCTGAAGTAGTTATGAAGATAACAAGGACTTATGAATAGAAGAATGTCACTGGTTCATTTTCTTACCAAAAAATTGCTTCCTATCAGAAAGTGTCATTCTGTTGATCAGAGTCTGGTATTTTTTAGTGACAAAATGTTTGATTTGAAGTTTTTTATATTTAAATTAGAAATGTTTTACATTTTCTTTTAGAAAAAAAATTAAACCTCAATGTTAGTTTCTGAAAAAAAATTCTGGTTGGTAGAAATGTGTAGATTTTTTTCCTTGTAAACACATGAATGCTATTTTGACAAACTCCCTATAAACATTTATCCTTTTCTTATTTACTCTGTCACATAAAAGTATTGGGACTGAGAGCTCTCTAATCCAAAAAGAACTCAACAACACAGTCTCAGATACATTTCTGAAATGCCAAGAAGATGAAATGTAACCTCATCCTGTTGTGTCTCTGGGTAGTAATGACACTGTGTAAAACTTGAGAGGATGTGTCCCAATTATTTAACCTCTTTGACCAGCTTCCTTTGGTGCAAGTTGTCACATACAACCTCTAAACTCCTCATTGATCATGGGTGGAGAATTTGTTATGTGTGCTACCATTATTTAACATAAATACAAATCTGAATATTTTTTTAAAAGATTCTTTCTGATCCTATTCATTATCAAAATATATTTCTCAGTCATCAAGTTCAAAATAATTATCAACTGACAATAAAATGTAATGCATTTTAATGATGGAGGTGAATCAGAATGGTCAAAGTAAGGATGTCTGGGTTTTGGTTTGGTTGGTTTGTTTGTTCTTTATTTGTTTGTTTGTTGGTTGGTTGGGGTTTTTGTGTGGTTTTTTTTTCCTCCCCACAAAGTGCAAAGTGAATCAACTATTTTCTTAAGAAAATAAATACATGATAATGATGTGCCACTAGAGGTTTTCTTAGAGGATTTTGAAAGTCCTTTGAATTTTCACTTGTCCCACTTCTCCCTGACTGGAGATTTATCTTTTGACTAGTGTTTTGTCAGCCTCATCCCTATCTCAGCCAAAATGCAAAACAATCTGTAAGTCACAAGAAAGCAAACCTGTTTGAGCCCCAGGGCCTGATGGCCTCCCTGCTGAAGTCAGTGAGAGTCTGTTAATTGATTTCAAAGCGAGTTGGATGAAGTCCCAGTGTCAGATATAACTGTTCGGAGAGTTTTGGGGGGATATGGTCTGGATAATCAGCTAAACATTTGATTCATTATCTGAACCCAATTGAATTGCCAATGCAGAAAGTTCATCCATCATTTCTTTCTGCTTTTCAAGTTCAGAGCTCAGGGATTTATCTGCTCCTCTTTCATCAGTGAATCACATTACTAACGTGGCTATTTCAAGCAGTGCATAAGCAGAACTCTCCCCAGTGCTTTTAGTGAAGTCACTTGTAATACAGTAGATAGAGGACACTGTTAAATGAGTACTGAACACATCTGACATAAAAGGATCCACTGACTTTTCCTCTGGTTTAGCTGAACAGAGTCTGTGCTGTCTTGGCTGAGTATTTAAGCAAGGAGCTTCAGACAATTCCTAGCCTGAATCTCTTGGAGGGTGTAAAAGTTCAGACTAGTAACTTTCAAGTTTTTAACTCAGGTTTCAGCATTTATACACAAGAGTTTTTCTAACAGAGGAAATTCTGAACTCTATTACCCCATTTTTAGTAACTAGATGAAGGAAGGTTTATGTTTAAGTTACATACTTTGTAATTTCTGATGAACTTTATCTGTTTAAAGCACTTTAGGTCATCTTTAATCACAACTGTGTAACACATGAGGATCTGTTTCAACATCAGAGCTCAAGGGTCTTTTGGGACTGGGGACTCTGAAGTCTTTTGGGTTGGACAAACCAACAATCAAGTGAGGCCACAGACCCCAGTCCCTGCCTCCCTACCTTCAAAGCATATGTGGTGCTCTCACACTGCAATTTCCTCCTCCATAATCTGACAATGACAGTGTAGCCAAGGGACTTTTCTTTTTCTTTCTTTTCTTTCCCTGTTCTTGATGCCTCTTTCAGCTTTAAGGCTGCTCCACAGTTGTCAGAAGTCTGGCTTCAATGCTCTGAAGGGAGACAGATACTGATAAATTTCCTTTTGATCTCTGCTCTGCAGAAACCACTCAGTCAGAAAAAAAAGAGAGGTCTGTGTGTGTAGGGGTTGGAGGATGTGAAAGGCAAAAAGCACCCTCTCATGCCAGAGTGAGTATAACTCCCACTTCACATTGGATCTGAAAGATGAATATAAAGAGTTTTGTATACATTTTGCAAATCAGGACAATGCACTGTAAGAAAATGAAGCCAATGAATAAAATGGGGGTAATGATACTGATCTCCTTTCTAAAGTACTCTGAGATCAGTTGATGAAAAGGACTGTACAAGAGCTAGGTATTATTATAGTTAGATCACTGCAATTGCTTTTCTCAAAACCTTATCTTTTTGTTGCATATTCATCAAGATCAGTGTTGAAAGGTTACAGTTTATAACAACTACTTTGTTATACTCTAGATGAGACTGAAAAAGAACTTTTGCTTTCATGGTGCTGCAGAAATTTGCACGTATCATTTGAGGATGCATATATACAGCTGTAGCAGGTGTCCACTCAGCTTTCTGTGTCTGCCCTGACCTAAGCCTGAATGAAGGCAATGCTCCAGTGACCTGAACACTCTCAAGTGAAAACCACAATATACAAACAACAAAATGTTAACCTTGATTATGCATGGACAAACTGTCATGAACTCGGTAGGCACAATCCAGGAGCCAGACCACTGCATTAGGGAGCACTGTTCCCAAAACATTACACCTGCCTCTCAGCAAACACAGCTGCTGAGACACCACGTGTCAGTGGCACAACTAACCAGCTTCCTAACAGCAGGCTCAGGAGCATCCATCCCAGAAGCAGGGCTCTTGTGTCTGCAAAGGCATATTCCTTTGTTCCTTTACTCAGTGGATCTCGGCATTGGTAGAACTGACTCTTATTTGTCAGAACTAGAAAAAGCATAAAACTTATAGAGGAATAAAAGAGCCAGAAAGATAATTCTCCAACTAAAATCCAAGGAAAATGACAAAAAGTATTGATATAAATCCCAAATTAGGTTTTTTCCCTCTAGAGTAGAAGGAGGGAGCTGCTACTGGGAGACAGTAATTTCATACAGGGTATGTACAGAAGAATATACAAACAAATTTAGATTTGGAAGTGCAAAGAAAAAACTAAAGAGATTGAAAAGTATTTTTCTTGACAGAAGTACGTTATGCATTCTTTAACATATCACCATATATTAGATTTTACAAAGTAGCTGGTAGTTATAATGTGCTAATAAAAAGTGACAGCAAAATACTAGCTATGGAATGTGTGAGAAAAAATACCACAGCTCTTTCATATGGTTTAACAAGGCCAGTACTACATTATTTACAGTTTATAATAAGGTCTGTGATGTGCCTTTTATTCATGTCACCACAAAATCATATGGAGTAACCATGTAGCCACAACCAAGTCTTCCAAAAGCAAAACAGCAAAGCCTACAGCTACACACAAAGGTTCTGGCTGGGTTTCTGGCAGGTTCTGAAACAGAAGACAGTGACTGTTAGTAAAGTACTTCCCATAACATTTTTCTGTCTTACTGAGAGAAGAAAATATTTTTCTTACAGCTTTAAAATTGAAATATCTCAATGTCTCAATGTAAATGTTGCATTTCCAGTCATCTGTGAAAAATCCTTTATGTTTTTGAATGAAACAGTTTTTCCAGTGGTCTGCAAAGCCAAAATACAAAAGCAGTTTTATTATCTGTTAGGATTTTACAGGCCATGTAGCAAAATTCATAATAAATGCACATGCATACAGTTATTGAAAGAAACCTCAGTTTAATTGATGCATCATCGAGACAGAGATGAACTTGCTGCTTTTTAATAATACTTCTAAGGGGTCATTCAACCCCTCCATGTAGGCAAGCAGAAGTGTCCAGATTCAAAACAGAATTCAAAATAAAAATAGCAAAGCAGTTTTCCTTAGCTTGCACATGCATGGACATGAGTGTGTGTGTTTCTCAAATTGAGAAATAGAGCAAAAACTCAGTAGTGACTGAAGACATAAAAAGAATTAATGCTCGTATATACCTCAGGAGAAATCCTCTGAGTGCATTACTGGTTGGACACTGACCTGGGATGCATTATTTCTGGTAGCCTGTAGAACCCTAATGTTTTCAACAAAAAAAGTAATTTCTTTCCAGAAATAAACCTTCTCAGAAATAAATAGAAATAAACATCAAAGAATATTTACCCCATCAATTTCTCCATCCAATGCGAATAACTTACGAGATCTCAAAATACAGCTAATCGCTCAAACAAACCAGAGTAACCATATATTTCTCACTATTGCTAATTACGAAGAAGAGTAAATTACTTAAAAAAGCCTTGAATTTAAACAATTCCAATAAAAATAAGAGCTGGTTTATTAACAATTGCGTGCATTCAGGTACAGCTGAAATTTGGTTAAACCTTTAAGGTATGGCTGTTATTACTGAAATTGAGAGGTGCCTTAGTCATGAAGACTTCACTGTGGGAAGAGTACTATGAAGGATTGATAAAAGCCACACTTCTGCCTGAAAAATCATTTAAAGATAAGACAAGGGAACAGATCCAGACAAATGAGTACAAGGAAACTAGGCAATATCAGATTAATTTAGCAAAAGTAGTGATAAAGGTCTCTGCAGGGCAATAATCTAGCATTTGTCTGATTATCCACAGACATCAAGAGAATTCTTGCCTTGTCCTGTCAATATTTGTCAATAATTGCTCCCAAGCGTAATGTACAAAGCAGGAAAAGGAACACAAATCCTTGTTTTAAAATTAGTGAACATAAACTGCTGAGAGCACCATTATGGTCCTGTTAATATCTGTGAGCCAATAATTGAAAATGAGCAAGAGATACTAAGCAGGATAAGGATCAATGGTCTAAATGTTTAAAAAGACTTCAGCAATCATGATTTTGGTAGAATACAAATGTTGACCTTGGATGGAACCAGAGGGGAGAAGCCCAGTTTTTCATTCAGTGAATTTGTAAAGTAAAAAGTAAGTAGGTCAATTGTTGGAGAGACAAAGGTGAGAAAGTGACTGTGGGATAAACTGAAGCGGGTTGTATTGAAAGGGGTAAAAGCTATAGGAAGAGTAATGGATAAAATGGAAGAGTGAGGTGAAGTGATGGAATGGGACTGCTGGAGAAAGCAGATTTCTGAGAAGAGAGCTACTACAGCATCTTTGCCTCAAGGAAAAAGGAAAATTGGGGAGGAGAAGAGAAAGCAAGACAAAGCTGAGGAGGGAGATGAGTGGATGCAGGAAGATGGGAAGCTTAAGGAGTGAGTCAGAGATGTGGAAAAAGTTGCTGGGATTAAGTAGATTTGCTCTGAACAATGTTGCTTAGGGAAATGGGAAAACTGGAGGAGAAAACACATCTAAGGTGCAGGAAGGCATCCAGGCCATCAAGTGTTGGCCTGTCTTCCTGTGTTGTGCAAATTCAGGAAAAGAGGAAGAGAGCAATGGGAGCGAGTTAGGATTCTGCTGCCAAAGAAGGCATAAAAACAAAATAAGAAGTAGAGGACAGGGAATAACAGAGGCAGGAATTGTCAAATGAGAGAGAGAAGGGAACAGAATGTGAGGGAGAGAGCTGGTTTCCTGCAGATTTGCTAGTCAGGCTTACAGATTGTTCTGGCCTCAGCTCAAGAAGTGGTTCATTTCTGTGAAGCTAATGACACAGTCCTATCGTGCAATCAGTCAGACCTTAATTATTTTTCCCTGAACACCAGCTCTCAGGCATGATTTCTGTACCACCTTTAGAAGGTCAAAGTTAAAGAACAATAATTTGGAGAATGGCCATTTGACACTGCTTGCTTGATCCAAAAATATATCAAGTAATACAGTTGAGCTTAAATTTGGAAGCAAAATTCTTACATCAGAACTTTATAGAAACACAGCGGAGAAAACATGCTTTAATAATAAACAGATAATTAAAACCACTTGAAACACATGTATGTGTTTTATTAGTGACTGAAATCAATGGTATGTTGCAATTTAGTTATGTGGGCTGATTTAGTATCATGTTATGTACCAGTTACATAGACATGTGCTATGGGCTTAGTCATAAAAGTGTGGAATGCACCACTAACAAATTCAATTTTTGCCCTTAACTACTCACAAAACTCCTCTTCTTCTAAAGGGAAACCACACAACTTCTCTTATAAAGGGGTCAGTCAAAAGGAAAGCCAAAATAAAGACAGTCCGTAACGGCCCACTGGACCCTCACTAAAACTATGTATTTTGGGGAAAAAACAAAGAAAAGGAAAAGTAGTTAGGAAAGTTCACCCCCATCCTTAGAAGAAACTGCTGTTCTTAATGGAGTTCAAATATTGCAATGAGATACCCATGTCATTTGGAAAAGCTGAATGTGTGGGTGTCTAAGAAAATGCTGACAGTTACTTTTCCTGTCATTCTGGCTAAAGAAGCAAAACACATGGCTGGCTCAATAGTACGTTAAGGATTTCACCCTTCAGTTTTGTATTGAAAATTACATTTTCAAGTAACTCATTTATTAGGGCAGATATCTGAAAAAATAGGTCTTCCTTTGGAATGCAGTATCACTAATACCAAGTGGATTAAAGCACAGGCATTTTTACAGATACAAGTCCAAATGCCTACCCTTGGCCTGCAGCCCTGGGTATCCTTCAGCTGCTGTGCTGCCTCATGGAAATTGTAGCTTGAGTGGTTTGAGCCTGTTACTCCTTCACTGGCTGACCTTCTATTATAAATGTCCTTGACTGCCCTGTGTCAGACAGTTCCTTGGATACCTTGTACAGTGAGGCAGAAGGGAGACATGACCTCGCTGCATCAGGGAACCCTTTCAGGGAAGAACAAGACCTCTGGATTTTAACTCTACAGAAACGTTACGGAGAATGTATGCTAACATCAAATTGATCCCAAAAGGAAATGTGTGGCTAGAGGAGACCTGCTAGATGTCTGAAAATTGTTCCAATAGCATTTCAAAAAAGGCACTGAATAGCTTATCAAACTTTGTGTATGATCAAATACTTAAAATAAACAGACTCTTAATTCTACAGTGATTGCACACTGGTCACAGGCCCTATCTTTCCCCTTAGACCACCTTTCTCCATGTGGGAAACCAAGCTGTAAGTTCCTGAGCAGTGTGTGAAAGAAGAATGACTTTTATTTTGCTTTAAAATGTATTTTTAGGTTAGAAATCTAACAGTTATGAAAAATAAATTACACAGGACTAGATCACGTGGAAACTAGGCATCTAAGTGCTTTCCACTTCTGGTGGAAACTAATCCAGAGCTACCCATGCATGTAAAAATCTATGCTGCCATAAGTTATTAAAAGTTTGCATTGAGATTGGCATACACACTTCAGCTCATTTTGATCCTTACTGTGAAAAAGTTTGTATTGACCCACAAAATGTCAGACCTGCTGTCCTAAATTATTTATGGTAACT
>WEIV01000067.1:272965-306358 GCA_013390005.1 Calyptomena viridis
GTAGATTTTCTATATGGGCAAGGTATTGCATGTACTGAAATTCATCTAAATTGAGGTTTCCATAAATACATATAGGTGGTGTGTCTGAGGATGTTTATAAGTCCTCCTTTGATGTGGAGAATATGGACAACTTTCCTGTAAGTGTAGCCACTGTTGAGGCACAGTAGTACAAATCGGAGCACAAGGAGATTTAAAACTTAAAATATTTAGATTTAATGTGTACTAGTGTGTGCAATGTGCTAACAAGAGAGAGTGTAAATAAAGCATATTCAGTTTTTCCCTATTCAAAATGTCTGAACTTAATCTCCCAGGAAGGTTGTGAGGAAGCTCGGAGCCTGCAGCATCCACAGGAAAAAGAAAGAACACAAATTGCTAAAACTGCATTATAAACTTTGTATTGTTGGTTTATTGCTTATTTAGGTGAAGGAAGGAGTGCCCTAAGCACTAAAAAGATTTGACAATCCCTTGTGAAGAAATTGGAATGTAACCTGTGTAGTACTGCCTCCTTTCAAAATGCCAGTATTATTACTCTCTTTTTGAAGTGTTAGGTTTTGTTTCGTCTTTGATAGAATCACATTTCAGGGCATGCCAGCAGTAATGTAACAATGACACATCCTCATCAGTCTTTTTTTAAAGGTGTAAATACATGTGTAACAGGGAAAGTTAGTTTCAAGCACTTCAGAAGTTTATTGAGCTTAGAAGACTGATCAAGTTAGGGTTGTCATTTAGTTTAATGTTTGGTGCTGAAATCAAGACATTCACTTACAAGTTTTGCTTAGGCAGCTTTTAGTCGGATTTTAACAAACATTTTGCAAGGCAGCAGCCAAGGATTGAATCCTGGAATATCCCATCTTTCTGCTCTTCAGTGCTTTCACTGTCAGTTTCTGGGACATAATGGTTACCAGTAAGAGTTCCTATCTCACAGCAGAGAAGGATGAAACCACCAGTAGTTAGGATCTAAACCTGTGGAAACCCACATCATGCCCTGCTTGAGAGGCAAAGGACTGGAATTTAAGGCAGTGGAGACAGCATCCCCCAGCTCAAGCAACACTTAGTGTGCACAGTCTCCCCTCTCTGACAGCACCAAGACAGAGGAAGTACAGAAGCACCCTCTAGCCTGTGTTGAGCAGTATCAAAATGCCTACACTAAAAGTTTAATTTAACTCACTTTTTGTGAGGCAACATGAACATAATGCTTTCCTCCAGCAGAGCTCTGGGGCAGTAGTCCAAAAGGAGATGGCCAATGACGGCCAAAAGGAGTACTAGAATTTTCAGCCTGTCCTTCTGTATCTGTGCCTGCCTCAGGCTTCTAAATCCCAAGTGAATGGCTCCATCTGCTTCTGTCGAAGTGGATCTTCTCAGTCTTTTTTACAGGAGCTGTTCAAAACAACAACAAAAAAATTACTAGATCTAAACATTGAACCTTATTGTCTCATATCCCAGATATTGACTAGACTAATGTGGGTTATTCTCCTCTTATTTTGGACAAGAATCATAGCTTCATTAGAACTGGTGCAAATTTCCCACTGAGAAATTTTGATTTTGACTGACATTGATTGAAAATGACATGATAGGAAATCCCTGAAGAACTCTAGTTATAACATTTGCTTCACAGGCACTGAGGATTCATAATGATTCAAAAGCAGGCAAGCTCACAGGCTGCCTCCAGGAAGCTGCCAGATAATAATTTTTCAAGTTATTTTTCTAACAACAAACGGAACTGAACTTCTCACTCATTCTCTAAATGAACTCACCTTCTACTAAATGAACCTAGTGGTAAACAGGTTACTATGAATTAATAAGATACAAAACTCCCAAATTCTCTTAAATGGAATTTTTACTGCCAAATTGAGGTACACTATGGATCCTTTAAAATCCACACAATAATTAGGGCTTACCTTTGTATAGGCAACATTACAAACCTAAGGTGATAAACAGCAGTGTGAAACAGAGTCTGTTTGGGAATCAGAACACTGAAACTGAAACAGTTTTACACTAGGAATGTATGAGAATAATCAAGAATTGCAAAGCTTGTAGGGTTAACTCTAGTGTTAAAAGTTGGACAACTTTGAGAAAGACTCTTTAAAATGATGATCTTTAGTAGTACTTTTTGGAAAAGTAGTAATTCCTCAATACTTGTGGCATAGAAAAGAAAATATGGAAAATCCCTTAAAAGGAAAAAATAATAGACAGTATCAAATTAAAATGAAACGACTCTATAACTTATAATTACTATTCTCGGAAAAGACTTTCAAAGATTCTACTAGTTAGACTAACATCCTCTAGTATTTGAATTAAAGTACATTTTAGTAATAATGCACATATATATAACCATCATAGTAAAATAAATTTTTATTTGAAAGCACTGATTAACAGTTTGACATCTGAAGTGCCACAGGAGTTGATATGGTTTTGTTTATATTTCATGCCAAAGAAAATTTGCTACAAAAAATTTGCAACAAAGTTGCTATGTTTTTANAAGTTTTGCTTAGGCAGCTTTTAGTCGGATTTTAACAAACATTTTGCAAGGCAGCAGCCAAGGATTGAATCCTGGAATATCCCATCTTTCTGCTCTTCAGTGCTTTCACTGTCAGTTTCTGGGACATAATGGTTACCAGTAAGAGTTCCTATCTCACNGTCTTTGTAATGGCTGTATATAGAACTGATTCCAGTACTTAAGATTCTGGCTAAATTTAATTAGTTAAATGCTTGGAGGATGAAAGTTTATTTGCTTTAGACTGGATTAAAGTGTAAGTAGCAAAGGTAGCATGAACAGACTGTGTAAGTTACCTCCAGCTATTCAAGTTCTAGAGATCTACATACCAGCAAAGGACAGTGGTGGCCAGGAAGTCTAGAGATGTTTGAATTTATTAAATTTTCTCTAAGAAAACATCAAATATGTTCATGGATTAAAAAGGTTAAGTGAGACCACATCTTGCATAACTTCTCAGAAACGTTATCACATATACATATCATACATTGGTGCTTCCAGCTTGAAGAACATTATAGGTGCATAAACTTACTGCCAGGTTTCTCTCACCTTCTGCAATGAGGGAGTCAGCATAATGCTCACCATCATAAGCACTGAAGGATGAGAAGAGGGAAATATAGAGGTGATTACGGGCATTAAATTCCAGTGATTTATATGAAATCATTAGAGCAGGAAAGCAGACATCACAAAACTGATTGTTAAGACCCAGACACTGGAAACCTAATTTTATTTTTTATGAAGCATATGTTACAGTGCTAAATAAAAATCGATCAAAATTATCAGAATGTCAAAGCAGTCCCACGTGAGAAATATCACTGTTGATTGTCAGATATGGAAAACACAAAATAATATAAACCTCCAGCCTTATAGGCGGGGACTCCTGGTAGATGGGACACATACCTTTTCAAAAGAGAAAAACATGCATGCTTGGATGCCACTTTTGCACCATATCAAATGACAAGTGGTGTGACTACCAGAACCCCGGTTTGCTCTCTTTCTGAACCTCTACAGAGACTTCTTTTTTCCATTGAGATAGGAAATTGCTGTTACTCAAGAGCAAGACTTAACTTCCTTTTACTCAGTTTTGCTGTGTTTTTCTTTTTAATTTCCAATTGAATGAAATTAAAAATGTATGGACACAGGCACAGAAGCTGTTTTAAAATTCAGCTTTTCTGATCATCAACACTTTTATGAATTCCACATTTCAATTTTTGAGGAATGTCATGGAAAAAAGTAGACAAAATTGTATTTCTGATGGAAGTCAGAAGATATGTGTTTGAGCTATTAAAGCAACACCTAGCATATATTTTTGAATGTTATTTTGAGTATGATTCTAAAAGAGAAGACATAATAATAATAAAAATAATAATTAAGTAAGGAGGAAGTAAGCTGAACTAAAGTGTATATTTATGCAACTTAATTTTTATGGAATTGTGTGTGTAATTGTAGCTACCATGCTTAAGGATGCAGAAGTATCAGTCCTTTTGCCTTCCTAAGCTGCATAAGAAAATATATTTCCTCTTCTTTGACACACTTAGACTGTATCTATACCAATAAATAGAACTGGCCCCATGTTTATGTGGTATGACACAGCTCACATGTTTATGGTTGCATTCTCTTGGTCTCAGAAAGGCAAATCCAAGCTATGTGTTGATAATGGTCATTGCTCCAGATGTCACGCAATGGTCACACAAATCCAGCTTGTGTGATTGTTTTTTTTGGCACAGGCCAAAACTTTCACAGGGATTATGCTAATAATTTAACATCATGGGTGATCATATGTCTTCAGCCTTGGCCTGGTTCACAAACGGTAGTTTTCATTGTAAAAAGATTGAATGCTCACATATTTGTCAATTCTCAGTACTCTGTGAATTCAGCAGAGTCAGCTGAGAATAGCTAATTTAACTATTTAAAAATTAAGAAATATAATGTTAAGCCTCTGGATGTTACATTGCACTGCAGATCAAAAGGTGTGGATACCCAAGTTGCTCTTAATTTTTCCACTATTCATATTTTAGAGCTATTTTAGGGTGTATTCTCAGAAGATGAAAGAGACTGGGTAGTGTCATATATCTTTTCTGTGGTTACTATGGACAGTCATCTTCTGTGCTTCGTTAAATTAATGGCAGAAGAGCAACCTCATTAAGCACTTTTAAGCTCTATGTTTTCCAAGAACTGTTTCACAATGAACCCCATGAAAGCTCATGGAGATGAAAGGCCCCACAACATTATTGTTTCATATGTAAGACATGGGAAGGAGCTCAGATGCTTGGAGATGATTTAATGGCATCAAGTACCTTTCTGTGGCTTGTGCAATAGAGAATCTGCAAGCAAACTCCATGTGCCATATTTTACCCCTCTCTCCAGCTGCTGTCGAGCATATAAGGAATAACTTGTGTTTAAGCATTTTTCAAAATGTGACCACATAACTTACGGGGTGCTGACCACTGGCTTAGGGGCTGCTGAAATCTGTGAGAGTCAATGCTGCACATCCCAAGACCTCTCTAAGAAGGAAAAAAGAAAATCAGAGTTTACTGTTTCATGGTGAAAATGAAGGAGTTAATAGCAAGCACAAATAGTACAAACATCAGTGATAAAATCCATTCCTTGTAGGAATCAATAGGAAATGGACTTTTTAAAAGTCAGGATTGCATCTTAGACATTTTCTTCCACTAAGATACTTCTGTTTCATATTTTGCTCACAAGAGTTGCTGATTTCCTACCCTATTTTCTGAAAAATTATATAGTGAGAGAGCTATTGTACTTATTATCTTCACCTAGGAAAGCATTATTTGTATTTTTTTAAAATGCGAGATTTTTTTTTCAGTACTGGCATTTGCCTATTTTTTCACAACATGTTGTCACAGGAAGTAAAAAGTAAGAAGTATTAAAATAACTGTTTGCAAGGATCACCCTTTAAAATGCCTAAAGGTGATAATTATATTCACTAGATGGGCTTAATTTGCAGGTTTTACAGATCAGAACTTTGGCTGACAATTAAAGATCTGTTTTAGCTGCAAGCAACAATCAGAAGTGAAGAAGGTGCAGCAGAGTGGAAGGTGTAGTCTCTCTGTCCCCTGAAGAGACTGAAGTTGTGAAATACATCATAGGTAACTAGGAGGAAGGTCCTGAGGTGTGAAATAAGAGAAATAAAACTTCTACCCTAAAGGGATCATATACCGATGGCTCATGTTTAATGTAAAGAAGGAAGAAATACATGGTGTAAAAATTAATTATATATTGTATAAAAGTATATCATGAAGCTGTTGGCCTGTAGTCCACATTTTGTGTACAGCTCAGTCCCTTGAGTATTTATGTTGTACTGTGGATTTATGCACAGCATTTGCTTTTATCAGAACAGAATCTGTCGAGGCTTGTAAAAAATGGCACTTTTCTTGCCCAGCACATTTAGTACTTCCTTCCAGCAGCTAATTAGAGACACATTTTATTTGAATCAAATGATCAAAACCAGAAATCATCTTCAGAATGGTGTGTAATATTTATAGATATTCAGAATAATGACTATAGCAGTATAAAAAGGAAAAGACTTGCTGAAAATGATCTTAGCAGAATAGCATCCTAGAATCATAGAATGGTTTGGGTTGGAAGGGACAATAAAAATCATTGAGCTCCAACTTCCTTGCTGTGGCCAGGGACACCTTCCACTAGATCAGGTTGCTCAGAGCCCCATCCAACCTGGCCTTCAACACTTCCAGGGACGGGGCAGCTGTTGTAGTTATTTCTGCACAGAATATGAACCTTAAAATCATAAAACAGGTAATATACTTATAAAGATGTAACAAATTTACAACACAGATGTTATTTTATCCTTTGTGTTTTAGATCTAAACCTGATATCCACTGTGGCCTGGGTGTAGTCTCACATCTCATGTTTGCTTTGAGATGACTTAGGAATGAACTACCAAAGGGACTGTACCAATCCTTTCTTAGTCTTTCCTTGTACCTTGATATTTCTTCCTGTGCCAGTTCTAGCAATAAGATAACTACCCAGTGATCTAGATCAGAGAACTGACATATCGGAATTTCAATTTACCAAAAAGAACTCATAAAATGCAGCACTTTTTTCTTTTTTTTTTTAAATCCAGTGGCTGGATTTGCTGATGCTGCAAAGCAGTTTTGTTGTACATAAAGTAACTGGCCCTGGTACACTTAGATGTAATGTCAGCATAAGGGATGATGTGAGAAATTATTACCAGCAGCATGGAGGTTGCTATAGCACTTTTTGGTAGCATCTTCTTTTCAGATAAAATTAAAATATTTGTGACACTGGGATTGGAGGTTTGTTGTTCTCAAAGCTCTGCAGACTTCCCGAAGAGTGACTGGTCACGGTCCCTTCTCTGTTTTTTTTCTATCCTTTTGACAGCTCTAGCAGAGTATGAGAAGGTTCACTGAACTGACACAAGAAAAAAATTATTATTTTTTTCTTTTGGTGGATGACTTTTCCACCAGAATATCAAACTGTACTATCTCACACTTAGATGACTTAGTTTTTAGGTCCAAGGCAAGTGACATGGCAGGGAACATATGAAAGAACCAATGCAAGAGCAGAACAACCCCATTTGAAGGTTGCAAGTGCAATTTCATGAGATTAGATGTAACTTCAAACTACCCTAGAGTAATCATGCTCTCTTTCAACTCACAGTGAATAAGTATACGTCATTTAATTTCAGCCTTATGTACTCACTTCCTGGCAATTTAGACAGACATCTTATTTAAATTATTTCTTCTTGATAATTTCAAAATATTAGAACCTACTAAAATAAACACCTGATGATTTTACCACCCATTCTTACATTTATATTGCAATAATTCCTTTTAACTATGAGTGCTGTTAGCACTGAAAATTCCTAATTTTTTTCTTTACAGCAGCAACTGGAAATCCCAACAAAGGAAACAGGCTAGATGCTGTATGGACAGGCAGTTTATGGAGTTTACCATGAAGATAAGACTGAATAAAAGCGGAGATTATATGGTCCCTGAAGACTACAGTCCTTCAAGTCTTTCCTTCTTCTCAAAAAGTGTTTGCAGAAGCTGTGAATCTTCATTATGGAAGATATGGAGACTAAAAACCTATTTACTGATCTATAAGGAGCAGAAGATGAAAATAGCATGCTCTGGCCAAAAAAGATTTCAGTAGAATTCCTCTTCTGCAGAAGAACTTTAGTGCATGGGGAGAATGCCTTTATAAAGAGAAAGATTTTTAACTAGTATCAAAAAGTCGACTGTGTTCTCATCCCCAAACTGGATTATACTTACATGTCATATTTGTTTTCCCATTTGGTGTTCACCAAATGAGTCCTCATATACATAAGTATTGGTTACCCATTGTGAGCTGAGAAGTGGTAATTCACTATTGAAAGCAGAAAGGAAAAGTCTTCTTAAACTACTTGCTTAACCTGTTATTAATTTAATTTCTAACAGTAATTAAATCTTACAGGTTTGACTTGGCTTTAAAAATACGAACTTCATATGAGAAATCGTTTAAGAGGTGTTGATTTTCAGATAATATCTGCTCAGCTGTTTAGGCTGAGCTGTTTAGGCTGGCTCCAAAGTTGTTTAGGGCAAAATCAAACCAACAGGTTAGCAGAAATCTCTACAAAGGAGGAAGCTTTAAACTTACCTATTTGTCTGTTATTTGAGATAGAATATAATTATGCATACAGTCATAGCTACAGAGGAGAGATGGATTAGGCAACTAGTGTATATGGCCTCTCAGCAGTTAAGTCTTAAGTCCCTGATCCAACAAGAAAATGCAGCTCCCAAATCCTTGTACTATGGCTCTGCTCCACTGGCATTGCAATTGCTACAGCCTCATGTGATCAGCTTCTGACTGCAGCCCTTCCTTGCCCCCTTAGCAATCCTTGCATGTCTCTAGCTTAATCATCTCATAGACTGTATATAGTAACAAAGAAATCAACAGGGTTTCTTTGAAGTCAGAGCATTTGTCGAAGATAAAAGCTAGGTAGAAAAGGCCATACAGGGCTAACCTCACAAACACAGCAGTGTAGGAAGCATCCTGGAGTGAAGTGTTCTGCAGACTGAGAGAAGTTGGAAGAAACAATGCATACCCTATGACATTTTAGGAAAGCATAGCTGTAGATTCATAGCTCCGTGGATGTAACTGTAATAAAGCATTTGAGGTAGATGGAATTTATTGCATAAAATGGCTATACTTTTTCACTGGCTATACAGGAAGTCTGGGTAAGTGGTGCAGACTAGACTCCTAACCTTTAGGCAGCTATATTTAGGTAAGATAAATCCCATCTGCGGTTTCTCACTTTCTCCAGGGAGCTGAGAGAGGTTGCTAAGCCAGGGGTAAATTCACAGGCCTTTTGAAGTGACAAGAAAAGCTTTTGAGTACATGAGCTTCAACTAAATAAAACAAACACAATTATTCAGTGACTACTCCAGTCTTTACTGCATAATAACTAAATAATATTTATATGAGTAAAATAGCTAATAATTAAAAAAAAGCTCATCTACCAGTTTAGAATAATTATCATATTTCTGTCTGCTTCTTAGGGTAATTTTAATATTCACATTCTTGCGTTCTAGGGATATATTTTATGCTTTAGTATAACCCTGAGAACTTTCCCAGTGACTAGAAATAATGGTGAGCTTCATGGAAAACACATATTTATAAACAAAGTATTAATTTTAATACTCTTTATAATGCCTGAATAATTGTCCTGAATGGAATAGAAACTGCCTGAAGGCAGGGACAATCTTGGTCTCAGACAGGGCTTTACCACATGGAGTATTGAATAGGCTCAGGTTTTAGGTATAATCACTTGTTCAATCATATTATGTACCTCTGCTAGCATATTCAACACCAAATAACCCAAAAACTGACTCCCAGTGTACAGTCAAAGGAAGCAATATACATCACAGAAAGCTCTTGCAGAAACTTTAGTATAAAAGTAGAGTCATATTCTATCTTAGCATATACTATGTTTGTTTTACATAATCAAAAAAGAAGGGCTTCAACATATTTTAGTTAACTCAAAAAGCGATGAAGAGAACAGAGAATGAACAGCATGGACAGAGTAAATTGTTATGCACATAGTCATTGCTCTTCCTACTACACAATCATTTGTAAAATACTTCTACTAACATTAGATACTTCCTATATAGTTCAGTGAATTGCATTTCCTTGTTTAGAGCTTGACTGTTTTTTCCCATCCCCTCTATAATCCTGAGAAACTGCTTTGCTTTCTTTTTTTGTTTATTCCTCATTAGGCAAAGCATTAAAGCAGGCATTACAATCCACTTCACATCAGGATGTAGATGGTACCATTTGTCTAAATTTCACTGGATAGAAGTTGAATTTCCCCTTTCAAAGTAATGGGACCACAGAGAGTAAGATACCATTGTCACAGAGTGGCACAGGCTGGGTCATACTGAATTACCAATTGCATTGATAATGGTTATGATGAAAGGGAAATCTATATGCAGTTATTTCTAAAATATTTTTGCTAACGGCTGCCATTGTCATCATAATTTTCTTTAATGGGAGGCAGTGTTCTGTTGTATCAACTATTACCACAGCCTCCAGAGGGCTTGCCAGTGATTGCCCTCCCAGTTCACCTCGCATGTCCAACTGCATAACTGCAACCACCTCCTTGACTGCAGCAGGGCCTGAGAGCACTGGGTGAGTTAAGCAGTTTTCTTGCAGTTGGCTGTGACTCCATGAACGCAGGTATTGTTACAGCATAACAGGTCTACATTGCCAGGTTTTGACACCAAAAGAAAAGTATACCAATGACAGTTTTACACATAAATAGTGCAATGATTTGTCCTGAAAGTTCCACCTTTAACTTACTGCGTTTTCAAAGCACAGCGCTTGGTGGTTAGTCATTCAACATTGATAACAAGCAAGGATAGCACTCATAATCATAACATGCAAAACACACGCTCTTACTGTTTCTTGTTCACGATCCCATTCTTTTAACAGCATTCCACTGATTTGTGGGTATCTTAGCTTTCAAATGCATTCCCAACTTCAGGCTGTTGGTAACCTTTTATCTCTGTTCTTATCAACCTTTACTATTGAATGGCTTTAAGAACTAGATATCACAATCAAAGGGTGGTGCTTCTCTCCAGATTTTGATCAAAGGCATTTATTGACAGACCAGTTTGTAGCAACATGTGGAAAATAACCTATGCAGACCATAGATAAGGTAATTCTAAGATAAAGACATATAAAAACTGCAATTTTGCCCCCTGTAACTGACTTTTTGTGTTCTGCTTTCAGAACCATGTTTAAGGAAATACACCATGTGATTAAATTCCAATATCATTGTAATAATGGGAAAATTTTACAAAAAATAAGTAATGTGAAAAACTATGTTGAAAGATTTTTATTTAAAAGCAGATATTCATCTTACACAGGAAGATATACTGACAGAGCTATGAAACTCACAAATTTCCCTGTATCTCCTACTGCTAGAGTATTAAATTCAACCAAAGCAAAGTATTTTCTAACGTGCCATATAAATTTCTTGAAAAATAAATATTTCCATTAATCTAGGCACATAGCTACCAGTTTTAGAAATCAATTACTTGGTACATCCTCATAAAAACCTAACTTAAGACAGTGTTAAACCAAGAAAACAATTAATTCAAGGAAAAGATATTGTACAGATTTGTTTTAATTACATCAAAGTCAAACCTGAAAAACATGATTAAACTTAAAAGGGATACATTCATTAAGACAATCAATGAAAAGTAAGATTGTCACACATCTTTAACTTTGTGGTTATTATATGATTATAATTAAAGCATTTTATATTTGTAGTCCTGCATGAGATTATACTTCATTTTTAAAAGCACATGAGATTCTCCAATCCTTTATGTTCTCTACTTGTGGTGTCATTGAAGGGCAGACTTAGAGTTATTTAGGTGCCAGACTGCCCTAATCTTAATGTGTTTGAATAACCATTACATGTAACCAACCTCAAAGAAAACACTGACACAGATGCTAAATTTCTTGAAGGATTAACCAGTTTTAAACAAATTATGGGCTAAATAATGTATTCACCTGGAGACTTTAAAAGACTGACCCTGTACTCCAAAGTTGTATTGTAAGTACAGGGTGGATTTGCTGGATAATACATTCTTTGCTTTGGGTTCACAGTAACTCAGCCTTCCTGGCAGAGGGACAACCAGCTTCTCTAGAGTTGCAACAGCATTGACATGCCCTGACCTAGATGGTTTATTGCACATGGACACATCCAGTGCTACTGAAGATCATCAAAGTCTCTCTGTTTGTTTCAGGGACTCTAGACTAGGCCTGTGAGCAGGGACAGTCATTTGTCGAGAGGTCATACATTCTACATGGAAGAACAGACAAAATGCAGGGTAAAGGGAGGATTCCCATCAAGCGTTTATACAAGGAAGCTGCCTCCTGAATTTCTCTGTCACCACTTATCCACTGCTTACATTGCAGGCTCACATGAATTCAACATTTGAATTGGTGTGAAGTGCAGGTTAGCAGGTTTAAACTTGTGCAAAACAGCACAGGAAACACCTGCAAGGCAAAGCTTTCTACATTCAAGTTGCCAGTTGCCTATGTAAATCAAACAAATAGTCTGCCTGACATCTATCTAGCAAGTTGCAATAGGAAAACTTTGAAACCATTGAAACACCTACAAGAAAAGCGGTTTCTTTATATCACTATTTATACATTATTTTAACTAAGTCTTTTGGCATTATTGCATGATACTGTCTCTTTCCCAAATGTCAGGGATTGTTTATTCCATTGGCAAAATGTTTAGCAGAGAGCATAACTTCTTCCACAGTCAGCTTCCTCATTACTCTACTGAAGTGATGTCCAGCTTTCTCATGCTCTTGTTGCATTGTGCTCTGAATATTGTTTTGTTTCTTTCTGGGTTAATGCCTGTGTATTGCAATTTGATTTACAATGCAGTGCACTACCAAATTGCAATTCCTTACAGCCCAACTGATTTTAAGACTGAACAAAAATTGTCCAGTCTTCTGCCAAAGATTAAAAGTAGTATGAATGAAAGCAGAGAATTAAATTAATGCTATGGATAAAGAGTGAGCTTATAAGGCAACATCAAACGCGAAGAATACAGAGAGATGAACAGGACAAAAAAATGTATTTTTAACTCCTTACCAGTTGGCAGTTTTTACAGTGATTAATGTTTTAGAAACTTCTGGTTAAACCTTTTTGCCAAAGACTAAAACCCCAGTTTGCACTGATTCATGAAAATAATTTCAACTGTTATTAACAGACTTTAATTGCACCAATATGCTTTTCGCTGCTTAAAAAGGTCTTTGTTCTTTACAAATAGTGATATAAAGGTAACAGAAATACTTCAGTGGCTTTTACTGCTTGGATGCAAAATAGGAGTCCTTAAGCTTTAAAAATCTTTTCTCTCAGAGATACCATCTTTCGCCTGGAGCTAAAGGAATTAGGGGATATTTACATGATTTAAGGCTAATTTTATAGCATATTATGTTCCTTCTCTGCCATGGAATCAAATACTCAAGGATTTGATTTTTAAAAAATGTAAATATGGGTAAAATGTAATAAAACTCTTATTTGTATGGGAAACCTCCATGTTAATCTGGAAGAAATATGCTATATTGGAATTGTGTAACTTGGTGGTCAGCAACAGGAAAAACAACAATAGCTGTGGGAAGAGAAGTACACATGATAATCCATATATAATTCATACTAGAAACTTGGAATAAAGTCAGGAATTACATTTTATCTTTGAAACTTCATTGTTTAGGTGACAGAGAAAAAGAAAACAGTAATAAAAACATTATGATAAATATTAATGAAATATTACTAAAATCTGATAAACATAACTGTTTAATCAAATCCATTAAATTCATAGTTTTTAAAGATAGTTACCAAATCAAGTATTTCCCCCGTGAATTCCAGAAAACTTCAGCAACATCTTAGTGATGTAAAATGAGCAATTAGTGCAGAGGAGGAACAATTGTTACTTTTCTCTGAAGATAATGTTTAACTCAAGGGAATTGTGGAGTAAGATCAGGCTGTCAGTACCCAGAACCACTGGCAGATGTGGATAGGAAACAAGGAAATTTACTAAAAAAGAAAAAAAAGACAGTTACAGGTCTTTGAGAATAAATCCCTGTGATAAATATTTGGACCAGTTAGCAAGAGCAGTGTGTGGAGAGAACTATTGAACAAGGGACTGTGGGAGGTCTATGAGGAGCCAAATGCAGTGAATGGAGTGAAATCCCAGTGACCTGAGTGGGCAGAGTATGTGGTTAGGATGATGGAAGACAGACCAGTCAGGCTTATTTTGGACAGCCATCGTTAGGAGTTTCAATCCTCAGGCCAATGAAGAACAAGGAAAGATAATATTGAGTAAGACCTAATTGCTTGTAATATGAATCAACATCAAAGGAAAAAATATGCATTTGGCTAAAAGAGGTAGAAGAAAATCTGCCAAATACATTTTTGGGTCTACAGAGCTGAGGGATAATAGCACACAGATTCTAGGAAATTTCATGTGATTTCTCCCATCTTTAGTTTTGGAATGAATTCACAGAGAAATTATTGCCTTCACTCTTGCTAGAACTTGCTAAAGAATGTTTTGAGGAAGATAGCAATAAAATGGCCAGTGGTTGTCTGTTTAGAGCTGGACTCTGCCCTGAATGCTTAGGAATGAAACAGAAGGGGGATTGCTTTACCTTTGCATATACAGACACAGGGGTCATTTTGTGACAAATAAAACATGAAACATTCTACACCAGCATAAATAACAAAGTTTCAAATTGCTTTATAACTATTCCCAACTTTTTGGACAAGAAGAATCATGTAACTGACCACATGCCCCAACAGAGAACATTCAGGTCCAAGTCCTGTAAAATTCCGCTATTAGGAGTAGGGTTTTCTTTCTCTTTTTTTTTTTTTTTTTTATACAGGGGAACAGACCACACTTGCAAAGGAATCTGTATGAATGAGAATATCTAAGAGCTAAGACCAGTATGAGAATCTTGATGAAAGACTGAGATATAAGTCTTATTGGTCCTTAGTCAAAACACTAATTGAAATGAATGGAGAATAAAGAAATGGCCAAGGCCTGATGGAATTGTTTGAAACACATGAATGGAGAATAAAGAAATTGCCAAGGCCTGATGGAATTGTTTGAAACACATCTGCTTTTGTACACATTTTCTCAGAATTTCATCACAAGCAGACGTTCTTCAAATAGGTAGAAGCTGAAAAATGAAATGTCATCTTGCAACCAATAATATGGAGCAGTTTCTTATTTTAACTCTAGATTTGTCTGTCTAGTTATGAGTCTCCCAACATGTGGTTGTCTCCTATTCATTCCAATCAATGTCCTATTTCTCTCATGTACTTATACGATGAAGTAAAGGATTTTGTAATTCCTCTGAGAGAAAATGTTGCAAAAGTAATATTGCAAAAATGGTTGCACATCCTTGCTTTGCCAAATGAGACTAGTGCATGACCAATAGTGCCACCAGCACCTAAATGAAGAAGTTTGCATCAGAGTAGTTTGTGGAACAGATTTTAGACAAACCTCAAATATGCAACCTATAAAAACATGTGTCAAAGCACCTCGTGCTTTTGGTTTAAAATTCTTGTACTTAATATTAATGTTTTCAAGCCACAGGCTATAAACCTTTAACAAAATACACTGCACTTTCTGAGTGGTCAGATTTCTAGGCAAAATGTGAAGTCGGGCAATTTCTGAGCTCAGGTTTGAACAGCAACAGACACTACTTTTCTTTAGTGAAATTTCACTCACACATTTGATTTTTCTATGAATACCACCCTTAATGCCTTTTGATCTATGCTTCCCTTTCAACAAAATATTCTTTCACATTTGTCATTTGTCTACTTTGCAGTTCTACAATAATTTTATTGTAAAATATAGAATGCACTTGAAGATGCAAGTATCTTGTATCTCCAAACCGCAGCTGAGATTTCTCTGTATTCAAAAATTTTGTCAGAACATCAGAATGCCTTCTACTGTGGTGATTTTATATCAGCAAAACATTTTTGCACATTGAAAGTTATTTTTTTTTACAATAATCTTTTCACAGTACTCAATTTTTTTCTTTACATGCAAAGTTGGGCTAAGTAGTACATTTTTAAAATGTCATTAAGCATTGCTATAAGGGACTTGTGAACTAAAAAGCAGATTTCTCTATTCCCACTGCCAAGGACAAACCTGCCGTTTTCAGAATAAACACAAGAGGGGGCGTTTAGATGATGTTGTGTTCGTTCTTTAAAGGCAGCTCTATAAGCTCTGACTAAAACACTGTGCATAAGTAATATATGTCTAGGTTTTGACTCTCATTCTCACACAATTTCTACCACTGTCATCTCATAACTTCTCAATTAAATTACACCATTTTTACTTTGATGCATGATACTCTAATTAATTTCCTCTGCAAGAAAGCTGATGTGCTGCAATGTATATTTAATTTTACTTCACACCCACACCCACACTACAGACATACGCACGTGCACCAGATCTTCATCAACTTTGAGACAAGACTCCTAATTTCACAGCCCACAAATGAAAACAAACAAGCAGTTAAATTATTCCACATAATTTTTCTTCTCAACCCCAACTACTTCCCTTCCATCACCTGCAACTCACACACTCCCACCTCAGTTCAGAACCACCAGCATACAGTCTTGTACTTCAAAAAATTATTGCTTATAAGTTCCTGCGTTACAATGATTACTCTAGGGTTGGTGTGGCTTTCATGAATTACACTTTAAGTAATTCTGCATGTGGTTTTCTGCTGGGATGTTTAAGAAATTTGGATAGAGTGAAAAATGGTGGCTGTAAGCTGTATTTCTCTAATATTCATGGAAATGTCTGAATGGTTCATCTATGCTTAAGTGATTTTTTTCTACATTTGGTATTAATTTTTTATAAGGAAATTGCAAAATTGAAACCTGCCAAAGTGCTTTCGTGTGTTACAATTAAGGATGGAGTTATGGCTGCTGTTCTGTTGGCCAGGATGTGAGTGGAGATATATGGGCTGTAGAAGAGGTAACAGAAACCAAGGAGAGGGTCCAATTCATACAGTATGGCTGGAGAGACACAGAACTACTGTGGAGCTTTGCTACGGTGCCTTCCTAGATGGCTTCTCCTCAGACCCTGCTTGAGCCCAGGCTAGCTCGTTGCCACCTTTGAGGGCCTCGGGGCAGATGTCTGGGCACCAGAGCACCAAACATCTCTCCACTTTAGAGCTCGGGCCCTCCGGCGACTCTGGAGCCACTAGTTAGGTGGTACGCCCTGCCACACACCTTGCAAGAGGCTTCTGGAGTGTGGCCAGTTCGCCCATACCTAGTCAGCACTCCAAGAAGAAGGACCCGTAGCTACTGCCCGCTGAAGGAAGCAGAAAATGACTCTCTGAGTAGGGTGAAACAGAGTTCAGTTTATTGGGGGTTTGACCCCAATGAGAGCCTACTGCAGAGAGCCCCCGGGACCCTCGGGCTCGACCTTTTCTAGGGGGTGTAACTGAGGGGAGGGGAGAGGAAAGGGACCAACTAGGGATAAGGGAAGGTGGGGTTTGGGGGTGACAGACAGGGGTAGAAGCCTGAGGCCTTCTACTCAACCCTATCTGGTATGGAGTAGCTTGGATTGATAGGGAAAGGACTAGAAGAAGGGGAGGAGCTGGGGTACAAATATGGAATAGGGAAGGAGGGGTCCAAGGGGGGGATACAACTGAGGAAGGGGATAACAATTTCAGGAGCAACCAAATGGGAAAGGGGAGAGAGATCAGAGCAGTCCATTTACAGATAGTATATATGAGGGTTAACAAAACTATACATAAAACCTTTATAGATGTACAAAACCATAAAAAGCACCGTCACAGTGGGGTATACACTCCAGCTACTGCAGCTGAATTTTACTTAAGGGGTTCTGCTGTTCTTGGATTTTCTTGAGTGGGAAAATTTGACTATGATGCTGACACTTATTCATCTCAGAACTATTGTCACTGATGTGGTGTTCACTAAGTCATGTGCGTTTGAAGTTTCTCTTTCCATTACCAGATATTCTTGAAAATGCTCCCAGGTCTCTTCTCTTCAATCCTCCATCTAATTTTGGAATTACAGGGAATTGCTGCATTTACAAACTGTGAGATACTGCTATTGCTTGTTACAAGCCAGACTATGGCTCTAGTCCACTGTCAGATACAGGATGAGGTCATGCACTAACCTGCAGTTAGGCAGTTTGATATTTTGAGGAATTCCTTACTTTTATGTGACCTTACTTAAAAAAGCTATTTGCTTATTGGGTAGCAGAAAGCATTACACCTACACAAACAACCTATGTCTCATTAGATGTAGTGAATGTGGAAGATTGTGTGTGTGTACTGGGACTGCAAGAAATCTGTGTTCATGACTGATTTGGTTTGGCTTTCCACACTGGTTTCTTGCAAACTTCGGTTGATCACAGTGCTGTGAAGTACATCTCATCCTTAGCAAGGAGGCAGTGGCTGAATTTCACAGGTTTATGTACCCTTCAGGTGCACGTAGGGGTGACCAGGATTGCGCAAGAGCAGCAATAGATAGCAAGATGAGACTAGTAATGACATTGACAGTATGAGGTCTTGTAAGGAACTGGTCAGGCATGAAAATGAAAGATGAGTAATGAACAGACTACACTGAGGAACCTCACTTCAAAATTAATCAAGTTGTTGCAATGGAAATTAATCATATGTGCACTAGGTTTCTACTTTACTAGAGCAAAAGCAGGCAAAGGAAACACCCCAGGATGTTACAATTTTGCTCTAAAATCTACAGTGGTAAATGATCATAATTAGGATAATTTTTCCTTTAAAACATTTAGCATCTTTTGCTGTTAGAAACAAGATTCTGGACCTGATTCACTACAGTTGCTACTCTGCAACATCAGTTTTTCTAACACAATTACAAAAAAATTGAAACATTCTCTTTCATAATGTGTAAACTGTGATGCAGCAAGGTGTATGGATATCTCTGTACACATAACTTAGGATCAAAACAGGCTAAAATCTCTCCACAGAATAAAATAAGTAGTGCTTCTTGGCCCAAAAGAAATCAAAACACACAAATTATCCAGAAAATGGTTCTGAAACGCTTTATCTCTCCATGTATATTTTTATACTGAGACTTGGACAGAAGCATCTCAAGTTGGCAACTATCTAATTCTCCTCATCAAATACAATCTTTGGCTGATATGTGAAGGTCAGGATATTCTCACAGAATCAAATGTTTTCCCCCAAATAAAGACTCTCTAAAATGAAAAGCTGAGGTTGTATAGTAGGCCAGAATACTTTTGTTTTCAGGTAAACTGGTGGTTTCTTACACTTTTACACCCACTTTAACCACCTGTACACTTTTCTTGAAAATCCAGGTTTTTCAATGCATAGCTATACATAGAAAGTCTACCAAATCCATCACCTGCTTAACTTCTCTGTGTACTTGATAGCTATTTCTACTTCTGAATTAATTCCTCTGATTTTATGGCAGCTCGTGGTCCTAACATTTCATCCCCCCCTCTGCCTTGAACCTTTTGGGTGAAAAAGCATGCTTAAATTGCTGTCCAACACCTTTTCAAAGTCACTAAAATTTCTCTTTAGATGTATTTTTAAGAGTACAGGACTGTCACGCCCAGCAAGGATGTGTTAACAGTAGTGAGAGTGGGAATAAGCTATAACAGCCAACCAAACTTTTCAATACAGTAGGGAAATTTTCAAAAGGGTTACCTGGGATCCTACTTTTTTTCCTTTTTCTAAGTTTCTGTCAAGGGTATTGTCTAAACTTGTGTTGTCCTTTTGGGCAAGGCACTAGTAAAGCATTCTTTCCCCTGGTATGACCTGAAATGATGACATGATGCTTGCAGAGCATTCAAAGCTAGACAGTTCTGAACAAAGCAGACATTTGAGGAAACAGCATGTGTTGTGAATCTTTGGGCTGGTAAGTATAATAACAAACACTGCAGGCAAAGTTGGTAGAAAAGGAAAATAAATTAATCTGTCCTCGGTCTAGTCTGGAGGTGGCTCAACTATGGAGCTCTGCAGTCACAGCCTCTCTGTGGCAGTTGATGGTGAAGTTGTCACACTGAAGGGACTGCAGCTGTGCTGAGACAGTTACCAGACTGCATGCTCCCAACAGGAGTTGTTCTAGTGTGCAAAATGTCTCTAGTTATATTTCATATGGTCAGATTCTGAGTGGGAGATATTTCTTAATCATGATTTTTTTCCTCTCAGGTTCACAGCCAGCAAATTCCTCATTCATATCAACATGAAACATTCCTTCCAGCTGTGGATATTCATTCAGATCAGCCTACAGGAACGCAGTTTTCAGCTGGACAAAACACACTTACATTTCTTTGAAGTACTACAGTCTGAAAAATTCCTTTGATTACATAAAATTGCTGTCTCTTCTCACAGCACAATAGCAGAGGAAGCTTTGGGCTATGGAGGTGCTGTTGGATCCAAGTCTGATGTTTAGACAATTTCTTCTGCTTATTTAATAATAGACACAGTTGAATCAGTTCTTTGCCTCATTAACTTTTCTTTGACAAAATTTACTTGACATACTCTGGTTGGTGTTGTGCTTTGCCTCTCTTATAAACTTTTATTTCAGACTCATCAGGGGTTTTATGAATGTGGAACATTAAAGCTAGCACATTCACATCCTCCCATTGAGAGACTGCTGGCCTTAGTTTTTACACCTCCAGTTTTAATTTCCTCTGAATGTCTTATATGGCTGGATAAAAGATTCTATTGAAACTGTTCTTTTACAGAGGAGGAGCAAACTAGATGATCTATGAATCTCATCTTACTTCAAAATGTACACACTTCTGAAAGTCTGTGCACTTATCTCCAACATTATCTCCAGAATGTTTTGGATTTATTCATGAGTATTGTGCATTACAAACAGGTACTCAATGTCAGTAAGCAATTTTTCCAATGAAGTCCATGGAATTGTTTGGTGTGTAGGAAATTATAACAGTTTTTGTTAGTTTGCATGCCAGGGTCAATGTGGTGAAGATAGACACTTTTCTTCTGCATGCTATATCTATGTAATCCTGAGTTCTATCAGCTATGACAGACTGGTATTGTGAACCACAATTAATTTCCTTTACAATAGTGTGGATAACTTCACGGCTCATTAGACTGATGATTTCATTCTGAATTGTTGGACTTGTGTAATCTTGTTTTCTCTTCAGCTAGCTTCCCAGGGTCTCATTGTCATTGCTGTGAAGCTTCAGTAATTCAATAAAATTCTCCTCATCAATCTGATAGCCATGAATTACGAAGCCTTGTCTACTCTAGTAATGTATGGTGAATATTATTTTATACAGTGAGCAAAACTGATATCCCATCTAATATTTCAGCTTGCTTTATCCTTCAGACATGCTGTAAAATGTGATATTTGATATATCAATCAAACAAAACCAATTTGGTAACAATTTAAACAACTTACTGGCTAGCAAGCATAGATGAGTGGTGAGACTTTGTCACTGGAGTGGAATTCTCTTCCTCCCCTCCACCACTACCGACTCGATTCCTTCTGCTGCTGCTTTAGGTAAAGCTTAGTGTCAAGTGGTACATCTGTGGCATCAGAGGTAAGGTTCTCACTACTTAGCTAACTCCTTATGGATGGTGAATTTGTGATATCACACCAAAGGACTTAAGAGACAGTCATGGAAAAGTAGAAAGCAGCAAGGAACAAATATAAACATATTTTTTGAATATTTTTATAAGATAATATTAACAGCTATTTCTGGTAATCAGAAGTCTGAAGAGTATTTGCTTGTCTAAGTCAGCCAAAATCCAATATCATGACATTACTCTTGGAACTGTACCAGAATATGGTACTTTCATCAATGACGCTAAGGTGGTTGATAGTCAGATTTTTTCCATCTCCAAAAAGCTAGCATGAAAGATAAAGGGAAGCATGAGAAAAAGTTAGAAGAATCGATGATTTTCAAAATGAAGAATGGAAAATTAAATATATACTGTTGTTCACGGCTGTTACACATTGACTTGAGGGGGTGCATGAGATTTTATTTCACAGATCTCATCTGAAATATTGAGCTACAAGCCTGTCATGCATACTTCTCTTAGAAATGTTAGGTCTGTTAATATGTGTAGAATTTAAGTTAGAAGTTGAGAATAAGCCTTGTCATAATTCTTCCATTTGTGTCTCAGTTCTCCCCTACTATTGGGAATTAATATTATTATACAGACTTTTAACAAAGATGGATAAATCAGAGATTAAAAATATTCACATATTAAAGTGAGGGGATGCCTTAAAAGTCCAGGGACAAGTCTAAAGCCAATACCTCTTTCATTTGTGAAGAGCATAACAAAATAAATGCTTGACGACAAAATATTTCATTTGATAAGATTTCAAGTAAAACATCTTATATGATATGAATTGTGCAGAATTGATTATGAAGATAATCTCAATCCTGAACAGTTTGTGTTCTGATAACTCTGTATCTTAACATCCTTGTCTTTCACTGTCATAGTTAATACTGGAGAGTTTCCAAGAGGAATTGGTTGAAAAAGAATCAATGACTGAGGATTGCGAAGGGTTTGGGCCACACACTTTAAACTTTTACGTCATAGAGAACACCCTGAAAAAATATTGTTTATAATATCTAAATAAACAATATTATAGATACATTTAGATTATTTCTACATTGTGCAGTGTTTTTTGATTAATTATGACTAATTCTCAAATTTATATACTGAACATGTACAAAGATTAGTATTTATAAAGCCATTGTACTGTCTACTCTTTTATATGGGTCTGAATCATGGGTCATCTACTGCCATCACCTGTGACTTCCCGAACACTTCCATCAGCGCTGCCTCTGTACAATCCTGAACATCCACTGGACTTATTATGTGACTCATGTTACTGTCCTCGAACAGGCAGGGGTCACCAGTATTGAGGCCATGCTGCTGAGAACACAACTGTGCTGGGCAGGGCACGTTTCCAGGATGGAGGATCACCGCCTCCCTAAGATTGTGCTTTATGGTGAACTCGCCACCAGCTGCCACAATAGAGGAGCCCCCGAGAGGAGATATAAGGACCCCTGAAATAACACCTCAGTCCTGGCCATATTGACCACCATCAGTGATCCACTCTGGCCTCAAATCGGGAAACATGGAGACACACCATCTATAACGCTGCTGACTCCTTTGAAAACTCATGTAGAATTAGCCTTGAGGAGAAAAGACAATGCAAAAAGAACCGCGCCTCATCAATTCCACCTAAGGAGACTTTTAGCTGTGCCTTTTGTACCTGGACTTGTCTATCCCATATTGGCCTTTTTAGCCATTAGTGCTTTTGTAGCAAGCGTGGGTAGAGCCCTTCCCATATCTTCATTTGCGAAGCTTAGCCGTGATGATGATGATGACATTGAGCAGTGTTTTTTGATTAATTGTGACTAATTCTCAAATTTATATACTGAACACGTAAATACATTACTGCACTTTATCTGCCATATTTAACACACATTTTAAAATCTGATTGCATTCATTATAGCATTTATTTGAGAGTAAACGTTCTATTTATAGAGCTTGTTGGTAGTAAAATTCTACCAATTGTAGTTGAATTCTGCCAATCTCATAGGGTTCAATCTTGAACTCAGCCAGGATATCTTTATATTATTTATGTACCCTCTGTCCATCAATGGAAGTTTCAGTTTGCACAGAGTCCTCTGATAGTTAAAGGTGTTATCACAGTCCTTACACCAGTTTCATCTGTGGGACAGGTTGGGAGGAAATACAGAAACCTCAGATAACTCTTAAGTAACAGAATGAGGCTGAGAAGGTTCCTTCTGTCACATTACAAGTTGAAGCAGCTTTGCTTGTAGCCCTGCCCCCAAAACTATGAATACACAGCCAATGGTTCTATCTTCACCAAGGTACTAAGGAAAAGCACAGAGCTGACTTAGTTAATGGAGGCTGGTTAGTTGTAAGATATCTACACAGTACCACTATCTGCACAGTGTTGCTGTGATGTGGTCTACGACCACTAACTGTAATATTCTACCCCAAGATATGTACAAAGTGCTCCCATGGAAGCTAATAGGAGCTTGAGAGCTACAGGACAACCTGAGGATGGCTGGCCAGAAGAATATAAAAAGACTCTTTTTCCTTTATTTAAATCTTACAGAAATTCCTTCAGTTCTGCTGGTGCTTCTCCTCATACATGGACTTGGCAATGTTAACAGGTGTATTTTCAAGCCTTTTTGGAAAATCTATGCAGATTAGTTTTACTATTCTCTATGTGGTGCAGAGTGCTATGATGATCAATATGAATGTACCAGCTTTGATATGAGAAGACGTTGCATTTGATACATACAAGGGTGGTGCATTTTTTTATTCATGTTAAAACTGGAAAGTTTTGTAAAGGTTTTTTTTTTGTTTTTGTTTCATTTGGTTTTGTTTGAGGGTTGTTTATTTGTCTGTGTACTGGGTCTATCCGAGCCCCAGCAGCCTTAGCAGTGCTAGGAGATAACACTCCGCTGTTTTGACTGCTGTGAGGGAGAGGCAGAGGGGACACGAGCAGACGAGGTGACCCAGACTGACCAAAGGGATATTCCAGACCATATGACGTCAGCTCAGATATAAAAGAACAGCAGGGGTGGGGACACGGGGTTGTCTCCGATGGCTGCCTGCTGAAGGGACAACCAACGCATAGGGCCCTGCTTCTCAGGACGTGAGTTGACTTCGTGGAATGGGAAGTAGAGATTAGATTCTCCTTTGCTTTGCTTCGTGCGCACGCATAAATTTTTTTTGGCTTGTATTAACCTGCCTTGTCTTAACACCCACAAGTTGCTGTCATCTTATTGGTGAAGGGAAGGGGCGAGAGACTGTCCGGGTCAACCTGTCACAGTTTGGTTTAATTTTTAGAAAAAATAAGAGATGGAGTATCTGATTCTTTTGGGACTTCAGTGGTTTCTCAACTACATTCTCAATTACCCTTTCAACTATTTTAGTNATTGAGCAGTGTTTTTTGATTAATTGTGACTAATTCTCAAATTTATATACTGAACACGTAAATACATTACTGCACTTTATCTGCCATATTTAACACACATTTTAAAATCTGATTGCATTCATTATAGCATTTATTTGAGAGTAAACGTTCTATTTATAGAGCTTGTTGGTAGTAAAATTCTACCAATTGTAGTTGAATTCTGCCAATCTCATAGGGTTCAATCTTGAACTCAGCCAGGATATCTTTATATTATTTATGTACCCTCTGTCCATCAATGGAAGTTTCAGTTTGCACAGAGTCCTCTGATAGTTAAAGGTGTTATCACAGTCCTTACACCAGTTTCATCTGTGGGACAGGTTGGGAGGAAATACAGAAACCTCAGATAACTCTTAAGTAACAGAATGAGGCTGAGAAGGTTCCTTCTGTCACATTACAAGTTGAAGCAGCTTTGCTTGTAGCCCTGCCCCCAAAACTATGAATACACAGCCAATGGTTCTATCTTCACCAAGGTACTAAGGAAAAGCACAGAGCTGACTTAGTTAATGGAGGCTGGTTAGTTGTAAGATATCTACACAGTACCACTATCTGCACAGTGTTGCTGTGATGTGGTCTACGACCACTAACTGTAATATTCTACCCCAAGATATGTACAAAGTGCTCCCATGGAAGCTAATAGGAGCTTGAGAGCTACAGGACAACCTGAGGATGGCTGGCCAGAAGAATATAAAAAGACTCTTTTTCCTTTATTTAAATCTTACAGAAATTCCTTCAGTTCTGCTGGTGCTTCTCCTCATACATGGACTTGGCAATGTTAACAGGTGTATTTTCAAGCCTTTTTGGAAAATCTATGCAGATTAGTTTTACTATTCTCTATGTGGTGCAGAGTGCTATGATGATCAATATGAATGTACCAGCTTTGATATGAGAAGACGTTGCATTTGATACATACAAGGGTGGTGCATTTTTTTATTCATGTTAAAACTGGAAAGTTTTGTAAAGGTTTTTTTTTTGTTTTTGTTTCATTTGGTTTTGTTTGAGGGTTGTTTATTTGTCTGTGTACTGGGTCTATCCGAGCCCCAGCAGCCTTAGCAGTGCTAGGAGATAACACTCCGCTGTTTTGACTGCTGTGAGGGAGAGGCAGAGGGGACACGAGCAGACGAGGTGACCCAGACTGACCAAAGGGATATTCCAGACCATATGACGTCAGCTCAGATATAAAAGAACAGCAGGGGTGGGGACACGGGGTTGTCTCCGATGGCTGCCTGCTGAAGGGACAACCAACGCATAGGGCCCTGCTTCTCAGGACGTGAGTTGACTTCGTGGAATGGGAAGTAGAGATTAGATTCTCCTTTGCTTTGCTTCGTGCGCACGCATAAATTTTTTTTGGCTTGTATTAACCTGCCTTGTCTTAACACCCACAAGTTGCTGTCATCTTATTGGTGAAGGGAAGGGGCGAGAGACTGTCCGGGTCAACCTGTCACAGTTTGGTTTAATTTTTAGAAAAAATAAGAGATGGAGTATCTGATTCTTTTGGGACTTCAGTGGTTTCTCAACTACATTCTCAATTACCCTTTCAACTATTTTAGTATTTCAGACATTTTAAAATTTAACATTTAATGTTTTAATGAGATCTTAGTATCTCATATTGCACTTTTCATGGGGCACAGTCTTTTAGTACTGTAGCTAGATTGTTGTTCGCATCAGGAAAAAGGAGCCTCTCTATCTTGTTCGATCTAAGTGGAATCTTACAAACATCATGCTCTACAAAGCTACTTTTTACTTCCTGGACACCAAAGTATTTGGGGGCACAAGACTTCTTAAAGGGCAATACAGGTCATTTGAGTTTCTCCCATAGAAAACTGTATTTAAGGCAATATTCAACATTAATTTCTGTGTGAAGTTTAAATATGTTTATGACTTATAAACTTACAGCGCTTAATTTGTGATTGCTTGAGGTGCTGCCTCGGAACCCTTATTGTCCATGAATAGTGTTACTAAATTGCCTGCGTTCTCATGTCTACAGCTCCCCTCCACAGAGAGTTCACGTATTTCTGAGCACCTTGACTTACTGTACAACAATGAATTAATTTGCTACAGACTTTTTTCAAAGTCTCTTTGGCTGCTGTCTGTTCCTCTCTCAGTACCAGCATGATAGTCATAAGTAATGACTTGTACCCCAAGAGAAACAATACAGACTGTGGATGAGCAACCCCTTGATCTTCCTGTTAACTATGGTAATCAATGTTCTGGGGTATGATGGGAAGTTTAGCAGGATGACTTTCATGTCAGGCTAGAAAGAAGATAGAGAAAAACTGGAATACGTTTACAAAAAATTTCTTCCCAACAAGGGAGAAATCATTGAAGTGCTTATGTGGGACATGTATAAAATCAGTTTATAAAATGAGGGGTGCCAAGTGACTTCTGACTACTGCATAGAAATGATATGAATGATGCAGGATATCATGAAGGCCTTTGTAACTGAGGTAAAAACCTATCTTGGATCTGCTAAGGGAAATGGGAACCAACAGAGAGATGCCATATATGAGACAAAACTCTATTTGTTACAGTAAATATAATCTAGATGTTACGTAAGAACTTGGATGAGAAGTTATCAGTGTAGATAGATAGTTGTGTGCAAGAGGTTATAGAAACAAAGAAACCTTATAGGAATTAGGCATGCAAGTGATCTGGAGGTACGAACATATCTTGCAGTGCTAGGAAGAGGTATCAGAAAGGCATTTCAGTTTTGGAAGATGGAGCATTACTGACTAAGCAAATCATAATGATTTCTGTAGAGAACAGAACGATGACTACTTAATGAATATTAGCTTGATACTTTATTGGATACATAATTCCAAAAGCTTTTGCCTACTACTGGAATAGTCATTGGGCTTCTTTTAAACAAGAGAAGAAAACATTTTCATTTTAATACTTTAATCCAAGAAGCAAACCCTTAATTTCCATGTAATTCCTCATACAGTGTCATTTTTAAATTTACTTTCCAGGTGATGGGCTAAAAGAAAAGAATTTGTCATTCTAGTCAACCAGCTATAAACCCATCCAGGACTTACAACCTGCATTTTCCAACTTTGGACATACTGTTCTCTCTTGCTTTTGACTGTGTATTTTTTTAGCTTGGATTTCAAACCCTCTGCTGAGTGACCTACTGTAAGTCCTTGTCCCTGCATATCCATTTCGTTCAGTACAAGCTGAACTGAGGTCACCTCTGTGCACCTTAAGACAGCATTGTGGCTATAAGAAAGGCAATTTTTCACAGATGCATGATATTCCTGTTACTAAGAGCATTTCCTCTGAGCAGTAGCTAAGATATGAAGCAGTTCACAGAGTGGTGGTCAGAGATACACTTACTCTATCACTGATCTTGAACTAAACTGAAGCAAAATCAACCCCCTCGTTGCTGTTTATAAGGGCTGGAATATAGACTACAGGTTTGAGGCTACACATGCATAAGCACTGACTTAGTAAGTCTTATTTAACTACTGAAAAAAAATGTGGTACAGTGAAGTGTTTCAGGAGGGACATCATTGTTATTAGCCACAATGTGTAATTCCCATAGCTCTAATAGAGGCATTTATACTGGCTTTTGGAAAATTTACTTCCACCAGGAAACATGTAAACAGTACAAGTCAGCATGAGCAGCAAGAGATAAAATTCCAAGATAAAAAGTCTTTGATGTTTGACATGAATAGAGTATATGTGGAGACCAAATACATACCCCCCAAATTTGATTCAATAAAGCTGAAAATCTCTGCCTTGCCCTTGGCCTCAGAGTGTGCCCCACATTAAAACCATTCAATAAAATTTGGTACATTGCCAACTGTTGTCTGCATGAAGATTAAACTACTTAAGTTTTCAATTACCTATGATATAATACAACAAAGACATGGGTAATGTCCTTAACCCTCCGGCTGAGCAATCAAACAAAAAAAAAAGGCCATTTAGACTGGAAAAAAGCCTAAATAAAGAGATGGGCTTTGTACTGTGCTCTGAAGGTCCATAGACAGGGACTTGGGATACCCATATAGCTTTCTAGTATAATGATGTCAGTTTGGGGACATTTTTAACCCTTGACATTGATGCACTTCTATCTGTATGAAGATACTTGATCTTAGTAGAGCAAGTGTAGCTATTTCAGTGGAAGTGTAACTCGCTGATGGAGGAATGTGATGTGTTCTGTTGCAGAGGTATCTGGGCTAATATTGCCTTACAAAAGTAAAAAATTGGAGCTTTTTTCAGATGGTATTGAGCAGTCTGAGAGATATGGTAAGTCAACACAGGATTGTGATAATGTAGTTCTGCTCCTTCTAGGCTTTAATGTCTGCTTTAAACTGTTGTTGCACTGTACTCTGTGGACAAATCTGCACACTCAGAATTAATTGACTGATCTTTACTGTAGTTCTGACTTACAGAATACAGACTTAATCACTGCTTGGCACTGTTGGATCCCTGTAGATCTAATCCTTAACCTAACAGAAGTAATTTTCTTTCTATTCTCCTAAATGACTCCAAAGGAAAGCTAGACGATTTGTTCAGCTGGAGAAGTTCACATTGTAGATATACGAGTTGAGATGAATCCTATTTTTGGTGTTTTGAGTGGAAGAGTGATAAAAATAAGACATTAATTCCAATATAGTGACATTTCTGACACTAGGACAGCATCATTAAAGTAAGCAGATCTAATTAATCAAAGTTGTACAATTTCCACATGCAGAAGATGCAACCCCCAACTGCTCTTGTAATATAGGGATGCAAACCCCAGAATTGGGAAGTCTGGTGAGAATTTGATGTTCTCATCTGCAGCTAAAATGCTACTAAATCCCTTTGTCTCAGCTATTCTCAGAAGGCTTGCAGCAGTGCATGAAAGAAAGTGTATCTCAGGTAGTTAAGTCTCGGATCATGTAAGGCTCTCAAAGTGAAAAAAGCATGCTAATTTGCCCTCTGAAGGGAAGCAGTAACTAACATACCAGTGCAGTGTGTTTCTTCTGACCAGTTTGACTAAACAAGCGAGTCACTGCATCTGCACCAGCTGGAGCTTCTGAGTGACTTTCAGGAGTATAATATGTTTAGCAAGCAGCATGGTAATCTAATCAGTGAATGGAAAAGCATGACTGTTGGCAAAATGTGGCAGAATTGGAAGAACTCATAGTTAAAAAAGGAAAACAAAGTAAGCTTCCCTCAGCATTTCCGAACCTGCATTTTTTAATCTGTTTTCAGGGGTTATAATTAATTTGATTGCTATGTTATAAATGTCATTGCCAAACATTTTAGTATCATATCAACAGAAATCTTAAATAAAGTTGTGTCTTACCACTTGTAAACTGCTATATTGTAAATTGCTGCTTCAATGCGAGTTGAAGAAAGCATCTGGTTTTATTTGCAGATAACTTCAATTTGCAGGTTCCTTGGTTTGGTAAGGGTCCTAAAAGTGGCTCCTGCTGAAGTCATACATTGGGACTGAATTTTGTACATTTTTGAAGCCATAACAAATTTCTGTTTAAGATGTCTGAAGTAGCAGGCTGACATCCCAAAGAAAAGACTGGTCTTTTATTCAGTGGAGAAACAACTAAATACTGCAGAGTATGCCAATTTTCTTGAACAGTACTTTTAGATGAGAATATTTGAATTCTTTAATATAGAGCATGACACTATAATATGGTATGAAACTACAATACATGTAAAATTAATTTATTAATTATATTATTTAATATGTCATCTCCTTTGGGAACCATGAAATATCTTGTGTAAAGATGATAGGCTCTGCCCTTAAGGGCTCTTATTTAGCTTTTACCTTACTAGGTCTAATAGGAAGAACAACATAGACAAAAATGTACTGCATGTCTCATAACATCCCATTATCAATCTATGCTGCCACAGAATGAAAGAGGCATTTCTGCTGAGTTTTTGTAACTTAAAACTAATTAATTTTTATTTTGTAGTAATTTGTAGGAAATCAGAACCTCTTCTGAAAGTGCTGGACCAACCTCCACACTTGATTACACTGATGAAAATGTGGAATTACTGCCTTGAAATCAGAGAACTTTCAATGAATAGAATTTGACAAATACAAAATGTATTTTGGCCCATTACCTTTTTACAGTAAAAGGAAATTTCAAGTAGTTTCCCTGTAAATTCCTAAATGGTTTTATAGATAGCAAAGGAGGATAGCATTTGGCATAGTGAATCAAACTGGTTGTATAAACTGCTTATGTTAAAGGCAACACTACTGGTTGCTTTAAAGAAAGGTAAAAGAAACTTCAAAGAAGAGATATGGAATAACCTGCCACAAGGACAAAAATATGGAGAAATACAGGAAAAGTGTATAGATATAAAACGAAACAGAATAATACAGCAAATGCATGCAAGGAGATTAACTCTTGTTTCTAAAGATATTTGAAAATTCATCTCTGCTATATAAAGTATCAAGACTTATCTCTTTTATTAAATATTTAGAGTAAATTATCTATTTAAAAAATGCTGGGTACTTCTTTTGCATCCAATGAATATTCATTGGGAAGTTCATTGGTGGGTGCCTATTCNATTTGATTGCTATGTTATAAATGTCATTGCCAAACATTTTAGTATCATATCAACAGAAATCTTAAATAAAGTTGTGTCTTACCACTTGTAAACTGCTATATTGTAAATTGCTGCTTCAATGCGAGTTGAAGAAAGCATCTGGTTTTATTTGCAGATAACTTCAATTTGCAGGTTCCTTGGTTTGGTAAGGGTCCTAAAAGTGGCTCCTGCTGAAGTCATACATTGGGACTGAATTTTGTACATTTTTGAAGCCATAACAAATTTCTGTTTAAGATGTCTGAAGTAGCAGGCTGACATCCCAAAGAAAAGACTGGTCTTTTATTCAGTGGAGAAACAACTAAATACTGCAGAGTATGCCAATTTTCTTGAACAGTACTTTTAGATGAGAATATTTGAATTCTTTAATATAGAGCATGACACTATAATATGGTATGAAACTACAATACATGTAAAATTAATTTATTAATTATATTATTTAATATGTCATCTCCTTTGGGAACCATGAAATATCTTGTGTAAAGATGATAGGCTCTGCCCTTAAGGGCTCTTATTTAGCTTTTACCTTACTAGGTCTAATAGGAAGAACAACATAGACAAAAATGTACTGCATGTCTCATAACATCCCATTATCAATCTATGCTGCCACAGAATGAAAGAGGCATTTCTGCTGAGTTTTTGTAACTTAAAACTAATTAATTTTTATTTTGTAGTAATTTGTAGGAAATCAGAACCTCTTCTGAAAGTGCTGGACCAACCTCCACACTTGATTACACTGATGAAAATGTGGAATTACTGCCTTGAAATCAGAGAACTTTCAATGAATAGAATTTGACAAATACAAAATGTATTTTGGCCCATTACCTTTTTACAGTAAAAGGAAATTTCAAGTAGTTTCCCTGTAAATTCCTAAATGGTTTTATAGATAGCAAAGGAGGATAGCATTTGGCATAGTGAATCAAACTGGTTGTATAAACTGCTTATGTTAAAGGCAACACTACTGGTTGCTTTAAAGAAAGGTAAAAGAAACTTCAAAGAAGAGATATGGAATAACCTGCCACAAGGACAAAAATATGGAGAAATACAGGAAAAGTGTATAGATATAAAACGAAACAGAATAATACAGCAAATGCATGCAAGGAGATTAACTCTTGTTTCTAAAGATATTTGAAAATTCATCTCTGCTATATAAAGTATCAAGACTTATCTCTTTTATTAAATATTTAGAGTAAATTATCTATTTAAAAAATGCTGGGTACTTCTTTTGCATCCAATGAATATTCATTGGGAAGTTCATTGGTGGGTGCCTATTCAAAACTGAAAGATCAAAAGGGAACTGTGTCAATTTTGTCCTTTTCTAGGTTGACTGCTATTTTTTGATGTAATAAATTGCCAATTTTAGAAGGGTAAAGAACAGAAATGGAAACGAGTATGCCTTTCAGGAGACTTTTGACTGTGTCGTTATGAATAGTCCCCAAACAAACAGCTTGTTGCAAGCCATTCACACAGTAGATAGACATCCAATTGTTAGCCATGCAAATAGCCATATCCAATGGTCAGACAGCTGTTAGCTGGCTCTTAGAATGATTGGTAACCAGACTGTTATAGAACTTACTCCTGTCTACAGGCTGCTGGGTCTCATCTTTTTCTAAAATCCTATTAATAAATTGAACACGTTTTACGGGATCACTGATGTCTATTGCCCCCCTTCTCACTGATTCCCTAACACGTAGAAGACAAAACCAAAAAAGAACAAGTAGGAAAAATATGTTTATCCTCATAGGAGTATCATAGGTAAAATTAAAGCCTTTTTTGTGCAACCACTGCAACACTTGTACTTCTTAGTGCAAGTATATTATGCGGGCACACACATATGCACAGAGACATACTCACACATGCTGCTTATACACTTATACAACTATTTCTTAATCTCAGAGTCATATTCTGAAAATGCATACAAGAGGAGTGAATTGCTACTTGAAAAAGTTAATGAAAACTGCCATTGATACATAGAAAAGTCTTTTACAGGTGCTTTTCTAGAACAGGCAATTGTGCACTCTTTTGATTGTGGGTAGTTCTTCATGTCTTGGTAAAGTTTTACATGTTGCAACAAAAACTTGTCTAATGTAAACTAAAGAAAATACTTCAGATTAATTGAAAACAATATGGAATTTGAAAGCTCATTAGACATCACGCTGCTGGTAGCGCCCAGAACTGCCCAAGTGTGATAGAATTGCTTACCTAGACCGTTCATCCTCTTTTCAGCATGTGATCCATAAGCCAAATTGTAACTGATAGCAGGAAAACGAGGGTTTCTC